>VSMD01018156.1:0-57530 GCA_008750895.1 Mirza zaza | reverse complement strand
CTGGGCAATAAAGTGAGACTCTGTCTCAAAAAAAAAAAAAAAAAAATTTTGCCTAAAAGGCTATTTGGTCTGATATTAACATAGCCATACCAGCTTTCTTATGATTAGTGTTTACATGGCATATGGTACTTATGTTTCCATCATTTTACTTTCAACTGCTCTGTACCCTTTTATTTATCTATTTATTTATTTAGAGACAGAGTCTCACTCTATTGCCTGGGCTAGAGTGCCGTGGCATCAGCCTAGCTCACAGCAACCTCAAAGTCCTGGGCTCAAGGGATCCTTCTGCCTCAGCCTCCCAGGTAGCTGGAACTACAGGCATGTGTCATCATGCCCAGCTAATTTTTTCTATATATTTTTAGCTGGCCAATTAATTTCTTTCTACTTTTAGTAGAGACAGGGTCTCGCTCTTGCTAAGGCTGGTCTCAAACTCCTGACGTTGAGCGATCTTCCTGCCTCGACCTCCCACAGTGCTAGGATTACAGGCATCAGCCAGCATGACTAGCCCATACCCTTATATTTAAATATTTTGCATCTTATAAGACTATTATTGGGGTTTTTTAATTCAAAAACAAACTATCTGCCTTTTATTTGGAGTATTTAGTGCTTTCATACTTAATGTAATTATTAATATGGTTTTAAGTCTACCATCTCTGCATTTTTCTACTTGTCCCATATGTTCTTTATTTTCTTTCTCCTTCTTTACTGCCTTCTTTGGGGCATGTGCCTCACATGTAGTATGCCAGTGTGCCATGTGACCGTTACCTTTACTTCCTGAATAAATAAGTGATGAGTTGAAGAACATATTTCGTCATTTAATTACACCACTTCACTAATTCCTCAGTGAACTGAAGTCTTAATCAGTGGTTAAATAACAACATACTGGTTTATCAGAATAAATGGGCCTGTCAAACTCTTTAACTTGTAAACCAGGATGTAACTCAAGTGTTTGGAAAAAAAAAAAGTTGTATGTTCATAAAAATTTCTCATGGAGCTGATATGGAAGATGTCTGAATTTACTATAGTATTTCCATAGAATATACAACAGCAAAATTCATAAAAAGCTATTGGAAGATATCATGTCAACCACTTTCTTTCAGGAAACATGCTCTATCAATTCTAGGTCAGTATTTTTTTTTTTTTTTTGACTAATTTCCTAAGGAAATACCTTCTTTTCCCCCTCTGGTAATTTGCTTTAACTTTGGGAAGCTGCAAAGGAAGAGAGATTTTTAAGAGAGGTTCAGGGCAGGTTGCCTAGAGAAACTTAACTTTCCTTAGTGATGGATGTGATCCAGTCTTGTGTCATATGGGCATGGTGCAATTCTGTGCATGTGTGAAAGTCATGCTTAACCAAGGGTTTGCTTGGGGAAGTGGTGAAACTAAACGTTAGGGAATTTTGAGAAATAATTCTGTGAAGTGCAGTTGTACTTCAGGTCTCTTTGATGTAGTTAAGGTCTTTCATGCATAAACTTTAGCAGTAATAACATTAACTTCTTTTGCCTTGTTTTGGTACCATCATAGAGACAAAAAGACATAGTCATTCAATAGATTAATTTACAATTTATAAGTACTTATAGTGCTGGGCATTCTGTCAGGCACCATAGGTAATCTGAAATAAATAAATCCAAGTTACTGGTCAAGGAAGGCCCGTGGAGTAGGAGGAGCTATATTATGAATACAAATAACCATAGTAAAAAAGTAGAGAGTTCAATGCACCAAAAGTTTAAACAAAATGGCAAGGGAGTTCAAGTGGAAAAGATTATTTCTAACCGGAGCTGGGATAGATCGAAAACTGCTTTATGAAGGAGGAAGCATTTATGTTGGGCCCCACAGGATGAGTAGAAATTTGAGAGCCACTGATGAAGTGAAGGATATTTTTACAGGTAAATGCATTGCCAAAGGTGTAGTGATGAGTTTGGAGGGAAAAGGCCATCATTCTGTTTTGTTGGTGTATAAAGTACAAATAGGAAAGTAGTGACAGATAATTCTGGAAAGATAAGATGGACTATACCAAGGAGCGTTTTAAATGCCAAGCATCATTATTACTCATTAAACAAACACTTACTAATTCCCTTACCAAGTGCTTAAAAATAGGGCTGGCTGCTGTGTAGACATATAGAAGAATGAACATGGTCTATATGTGTATAGGACATAAAATACAGTCCCCCCAAATTTAATGGTCTCTAACTTATTCCACTTCATAAATATTCTGATTTTTTAAAATGCTTATTTATATTTATATTTACATTAGTTGTGTTTATATTAGATTTATATTTACCTATCATTTACAATGGCATTGATTGGAAAACTGGTTCCAATAGCAAACTAGTTTTCCACTGACCTGCTTTGGCAATAGCTAGATTATTATTGAGCTTTAGTCATAGAGATTTTCATGATGTTTGATCTCTTCCTTAAATTTTTAAGCATGAAGAACTTCATAAACCAGATATATTAGCCAATCTTTATATTGAACATCTAGGACATATATGGAAACTACTTAATAATTCCCCTGACATTGACCTTCTATTCTATATTATCCCTAGTCCTAGTCTGCGATAGGTGGAATTGGGCCCCCCAAATTTCTAGGTCTTGTTATACACACACTTCATTCCAGTTATTCAATCAAACACTAAGCTAGATACTGCTGTGAAGGAATTTTGAACATGTGATTATTAATAATATCCCGAAACCATTGACCCTAAGATAGGCGGATTGTTTGGGTAGGCCTGACTTAATCACATGCATCCTTTAAATCTCGTTCTAGAAATAAGAGAGGAAGTCAGAGATTCTACACACAAGAAGCATTCAACAAGGGAGAAAAGCTTAGTTGGTGGCTTTGAAGATGGGACCATGTAACCTGACATTCAGTTGGCCTCTAGGAGCCAGAAGTGGTTCCTGACTAACAGCCCACAAGGAAAACAGAAACTCTGTCCTCTAGCTGCAAGGAATGGAATTTTGCCAACAACCTAAATGAGCTTGGGAAAAGACTCTTCTCTGGAGTCTCTAGATGAGAGCTCAGTCTGGCTAGTACTTTGACTTCAGCCTTTGAGATCTTGAGCAGAGAATCCAGTCATACCCACCTTGACTTTAGACCCACAAGCCTGTGAGCAAATCAATGGCTGTTATTTTATACTGCTAACTTTGTGGTAATTTGTTACTTAGTGAAAGAAAACTAATATATGGTCCATTTCTCCTATATCTTCACCTCCTTATTCAGCCTAAGCCTCTCTTCTCAGAGAAAAGCAACTCGCTTACAAACCTCACATTCATTTTCACCACGAATATTTTATTGGTACATTTTTCAAATAGTGCCTTCCCACAATGTACATTCAGCCTTCTACATCTTTCTTTTTTATCTTTCTTTTCAAAAGTTATGAAAGATTTCAGACATAAGAAAAAGTCTAGAGAACATTATTAAAAAAAAAAAATAAGTTGTACCCATTATTTGTGTTAGGAAATAAAGAATTCCTGACCCACATGAAATCTTTGTGCACTCTGCCCCAATCCTGTTCCCCTCACTTCTTTTTTTTTTTTTTGAGACAGAGTCTCACTTTGTTTCCCAGGCTAGAGTAAGTGCCGTGGCGTCAGCCTAGCTCACAGCAACCTCAATCTCCTGGACTCAAGCAATCCTCCTGCCTCAGCCTCCCAAGTAGCTGGGACTACAGGCATGTGCCACCATGCCCGGCTAATTATTTTTTCCATATATATTAGTTGGCCAACTAATTTATTTCTATTTATAGTAGAGACAGGGGTCTCACTCTTGCTCAGGCTGGTTTCGAACTCCTGGCCTTGAGCAATCTGCCTGCCTTGGCCTCCCAGAGTACTAGGATTACAGGCGTGAGCCACCACGCCCAGCCCCAATCCCCTCACTTCACCAGAGGTAAACACTGTCTTGAATTTTGTCTTTCCACATGTGTTTTTATACTTTCTTTGACATGTAGGTATCCATAAATATATACAATATTGTTTTGCATGTTTTTAAAACTTTATATAAATGGCATCCTGGTGTTTGCAACTTTCAGCAAACTGGGTTTTTTTTCCCCCTCTCTCAATGTTATATTTTTGAGAACTGTATTATTTTATTTGGGTACCTAGTATCCCCAGATACATGCTGGGCAGTCTCAACCCAGGACTTTATAAGGATGTTGGGAGGAATGACACATAGGCACTAATAGGTATGAAATAAAGATTATTGCTCACATAGTGAAGGGCAGGATTCCTCAAGGAGAAGGGGTCAGAGTGAAGCAAGATCAAGGCCAAGAGAACATACTACCGGGAGCTAGGGAAGAGTTCCTTTGTACAGGTCTGGAGGTTTATAAGGCTTGAATTTTCACTGGTGCCAAAGGATGAGTGGTGTGCACAGACCCTTCTCTTACCTAGGTGGATATAAGCTGTCAACAGTCAAACATAAAAATGGACTCAGCCTCTTTATTACAGCCATGTTGGGAGACAGACTCTACTTAGCTCATTTTTACTCTACAATATTCTATTTGGTGATCATTTATCACTTTCTCTGTTCATGAACATTTAAGTTATTTCTAATTCTTAGCTATCAAAAACAATGCTGCAGAGAACATTCTTCTACATGGCTCCAGGTACATATGGAAGAATTTCTCAGAGTATATGCTTAGGAATAGAATTGCTGGGTCATAGGGTATGCATATTTTCAACTTCACTAGATACTTTCAATTGTTCTCCAAAGTGGCTCTCCTGGGTATCACTCCTTCTAGCTGTGTGCAAAGGGTCCTCTTTTTTCACATCCTTTCCAATACTTGGCCTGGTCACACTTTTTGATTTTTGCCAATCCAATGGGTGTGCTATGGAATCTCATTTTTTTCAGTTTGCATTACATATTACCAATTACCAATAAGATTGAATATCTTTTCCTATATTTATTATTCGTTCAAGTTTCTTACTGCACAAAATTACCTCTGTTTTTCCCTTTAATCTTTTTCTCTATTGGAATATTTATCTTTTTTAAAAAAATTGACCTGTAGGACAATTTTTACATATACATTGTAAATAGATTCCTTCAGTTTGGAGTTTGTCTTCATTTCATTCATGGTGTCTTTTGGTGTACAGAAAAGTTTTAAATTTTAATTTAGCCTAGTTTATTAACCTTAATCTTTATGATGTATAATTCTAAAATCTTGCCTAAAACCATCCTTTCCTAATCCAAAGTCATAAAGATATTTTTCTATATTTTTTATTCATTTAAATTTGTTTTGGGGAATGATATTTTTCTTAGTGTGGACGACCAGCTATTCCAGCATCCTGCCCCTAGTGATTGGTAAGGACTCCTCTGTTACATAAGGAGCTTCCATATACAAGTGGATCTGTTTCTAGGTTTCCGTCCATGTATGTTCTATCCCTGCACTAGAATTACTCTGTCTTAAACCACATTGTTCTAATTGCTATAGCTTTAGGACACAAGATTCATGATATCTTAATGAGTCCCTTATTCTTCAGAATTATTTTGACAATTCACAACCCTTTGTTCATTCATATGGACTTTAAGGTAAATTCATTAAATTTTATCAAAAAAGCCTGTTGAATTTTGGATTGGGGAGAACTGACATCTTTATGTTATTGAGGTTTCCCAACCATCCATGAGCATTTCTTCCTTTAATGTCTTTCAAAAATTTTATATTTTTCTTTATAAAAGTCTTACATAGTTCTTAAAGGTTTTTTTCTAGATATCTTATGTTTCATTGCTGTTATAAATATCTTTAATATTTTTGAACTATTTGTTGCTGGTTTTTAGGAATAGAACTGATTGGCATAATCATTATCTATTGACTCCCTTGGATACTTTTATGTAGCAAATCATATAAGTGGAAAATAATGACAGTTTTATGATGTTCTAATCCTTATATCATTATTTTTCTCATGTCTTATATTAGGAGGGCTTTCAATAAAAATTAATAGAATGTTGTACAGAAAAGAGATAGCAGGCATTCTTTCCTTGCCCCTGATTCATATTTCCTCATTTCAAAGTATAGCTTTATTAATACTCTGAGACTCTCATTAACAGATATTATAAGAGCAAAGCTGTCTAACCCACAAAGGGCTGTGATTATGTTTTAGTCATAAGATCAGGAGATTATTTAAGCAAGTATATTCAATAATTAATTGAATCTTACTAGATCCAATTATTTAAATACCTCCACTTACTAGAAGCAGATTTGTAAATACATTTTAATATTTGCCAGAAAAAAACCCTGAAACGTGCTATTTATCAGGATCCATTAGCTTAGGCTCTACATTTTCAGTCAGTTTTCCAGAAATCCTAAGAAGTTTGCATTGACTCAGCTGAACTTTGCTGTTAACTGTTCCTCACGATTAATAATATTATATATTAACTATGAAAGGACAGTATATAGTCTGTTTGGGCTGCTGTACCAATATACTATAGACTGGGAGGTTTAAACAACAGAGATACATTTTCCCACAATTCTGGATGCTAGATGTCCAGATCAAAGTGTGGCAGGCAGTGTCGATTTCTGGTTAGGACTTTCTTCCTGGTGTAGATAGCCACCTTCTAGATCACATCTCGAATGGCAGAGAGAGTGAGCTCTCTAGTGTCTCTTCCTATAAGGACACTAACCCTATTGGATCATTTGACTTTACTTCCTTATTCCAAATATAGCCATATTGAGAGTTAGGACTTCAACATAGAATTTTAGGGGGACACATAATCCAGTCCATAATACATAGCTATTTAAATACCTCCACTTAACTGATTTTCTAAGTTAACTAGCACTCTCCATTCTCTTTGTAAAAGGCATACATGCTATGAGTTGACATCTGCTCATGGCTAGAAAGCTGCTCACGAGTAGGCCCCACCCCACTATTCTCATATGTTAAGTGATAAGTTTATTGAGTCAGTTTTGTTGATTCCAAATGTATGTTCATGCCAATTGAACTTGTTACTGTAATCATATAATTTAAATTAATTTAACTTAGTGTAAACCAATAAATATAAATGTGAAAAGAAAAAGTTATTGTTTCTATGAAAACCAAATTGAATACTTTAGAAAGATTCAGTAGAATTTTAAAAACTGTCAGAATAGTTGACAGCTATAAGATTAGAAAATAATAAGTACAAATCTAGGACTCTGTACTAAGATTATTTCATAAATATCTTTAGTTCTCATTCCACTTTAAAGAAACAAACTGAATATTATAGCAAGTGCATTATAGATATCATTTATGTAAAAAATGTGACCATGAGGTCATGCATGGTGGCTCACATCTGCAATCCTAGCAGTCTGGGAGGCTAAAGCGGGAGGATTGCTTGAGGTCAGCAGTTCAAGACAAGCCTGAGCAAGAGCGAGACCCCATCTCTATTAAAAATGGAAAAAATTAGCCAGGCATGGTGGCGAGTGCCTATAGTCCCAGCTACTCAGGAGGCTGAGGCAGAAGGATCGCTTGAGCTCAGAAGTTTGAGGTTGCTGTGAGCTAGACTGATGCCACAGCACTCTAGCCTGGGCAACAAAACAAGACTCTGTCTCAAAAAAAAAAAAAAATGTGGTCATGAAAACCTAAAAATCAGATTTAAAGAAAAGACTTTAATAAGGGCTGACAGATCCTGTGCATTTATATATTTTATGTTAAAATGTTAAGGCATGTTTTTATTATTTTTATCTACCTTTGTGAATCAACTGCTTTTCCCATCACTTCAAAAAGGGTTTTTCTTATACTGCTGACCAGGACTGTATTGGGGCCATAATCAGTATGCTACTAATCGACTTGGAGTCCAAGCCTCAGACAGAACTCAGTCCACAACATTGTCCCTCCTATTTGCCTAGCTCAGTAGCCAGCCACCAACATGTATTAACATAAAAAGAGCGTGCGTGAACAGCAACTATCAAAAGCCTGTGCTTTGCATTCACACCATGAATTTCTGAAGCCAGAAGGTGATGTGGTTAGTGCACTAACAGACACTGCACACAGAATCTCAGGACAAATCATCCTAGGAAAAATAATATCCTCTAGGATACTGCTTTTTCCTTTGGCTGTGGTGATTGAAAGGACTTTTCCTGCGACTTAATTCCTTTACATTTGCGCCTGTAGTGTCGTATGTCCAGTAGAGCACCATGGTAAAGCCTAATAGCACTCTACAGATGGACACAACTTTCCATCCGGGAAGTTCACATTTTCAATAGAGGCTTTCCTTTTCTCTGACAGCACTACAGTGGGGGTCAGTAGCAATTGACTCATGTTGTCATTTTCAAATAGGAACACCCCACCCAAAAGGAGCCCACCGTTAATTCAGACTCTCAAAACGGTTCTACCAGCTCCAGCCTTTCCCCAGCTGCTCCCCCAGGACCACACATCCAGAAAGTTCTCGGTGCAGTCAGGCCCAGCAGGCTCTGTGCGTGATCTTCCACGTGCTTGCCGTCTGTTGTTCTCTCTGTAGAGACAATGTTAAACAGCTGCTGGAGAACTGCATGTCTTCCAGCGTCCCCACACCCATGCCATCCCTGCATGACCTTCAGCTCAATCCAATCAGGACAGAGGTTGTGAAAGTGGGGAGAGAGCCACTCCAGCTGAAATCTGACAGGGCAACAACTGCCTCTAATTGCTAACTAGTAAAAGGCTTTGCTGACTGTAGGTATTCCCGGACTGCTTTGTGTTACCAGCAACATGATGGAAAATACATTTAATTGACTAAATGAGCTCTCTGAATTTTAACCAGAAGGAGCAAATTATATTCAACAGAGAGGGATGTGAATTTACGTTCATTAAGGTTAATCTCTGTGCCTGGTTCCACTGGATGGTCTAAATGAAAACGATTTATGGTTACAGCAGCCATAATTAGAGGGAGGGGAAGACAGCACTGAGAACTTTCTAAATTAATGTGAAGACAGTGGCAGAACAAAAGATGCTTAGAGCCAGGAGCAACACTGGAATCCATCTAGCCCAAAATGCTTATTTTACAGATGAATAAAGTGCCAACATGTTTCCCACCAGGAACTCCACTGGCACTTGGGCAGGACAATTCTTTGTTCTGAAGAACCAGCCCACACTTTTCAGGATGTTTAGATCTCTGGCACTTGCCCACTAAGTATCAGTAACCCCCACAGCAATTATGACAACCAAAATGCCCCCCCCTACGCTTCCCAATGTGCCTGAGGGGGTTGTACCTTTTTCTCCCTGTTGGAAACCTCTGAAGCAAAATGCTCATAAACAACCAGGAAACATAAACAACTGAGTCGTTGATAACACTTCTCAGATTCTAATAGCCAAGAGAATCAACCAGGGATCTTGTTAAAAATGCAGACTCTGATTCAGTAGGGATGGAGCCAAGATCCTGCATTTTTAGCTAGCTCAGAGGTGATATCGGTACTGTTAGCACATGAATCTCACTGTAAGAAGGGACCAGGGGTACAATTGAGAGGATGTCATTTAACTGTCTTACTGGTTCATCTACCAGCCAGAGTTGAGGCTATGGAATACCACTAAAGGACTTGCTCTATGTGTGAGTTTCTCAGGAGATCTGCTCTTGCTTTGCTTTGGGGACTGTGCCTCAATCTGCTCCCTCCTGGGTGACCTGGTGGCAGACAATGTCCTTTGCCTCTGTGCAGAGCAGCCTTCAGAATGTTTCTTTGTTTCCAGAGTCTAACTTTATGTAAGACCCTCTCATGCCCTCAGGCCCTATCCAGCTGCAGCTTCTGGAAGCCCAGCTAAAAGCAAAATCAAAGCACCTGCTTGCTAAGTGAGCCGCCGAGGAGGGTGCGGTTTGGGAGAGCCTATGAGCTATTATTTGTCTTGATGACAGAGCTGACCAAATCCCGTATTTCCTGACTCCCAGCTCAGAGATCCTCCCTGGAGTCCCATGTACTTATTGCTCTTCCATTCCTATCATTAAGCAAAACTATGTGTCACTCAGTACATCTCTTTAACTTACCAGGAAACTGCCACCCACTCTGCTTCAGCAAGAAAGTTCTTTATGGATCAGCTTCCTGATTGAGGCATGATGTAGACAACTCTTGCAACATGTAACAAATGGCATGCTGAGAAATGAGTTTCTGGGGACATTGTTGTCAATGTTTTTTTCCATTCCTGCCACTTGGAAAGGAATTGGTGGGAAGATTTTGAGATAGGACCATCTCCTGCAGTGCTAAAACGATGAGATGTAAAGCAAGTCAAATATTTTGTATACACAATCCGCTCCAGAGCTTCCATTGTCTTTTCTGGTTTCCTGCATCTCTTTTCAGCCAAGGAAGCAAGCCAGAAGGGCATGCTTGGGTGGATAGGCACTTTGTCAGGAGCAAGGGTCTCTGTAACTCCATAATGACTATCTTGGGTTCCCCTGAAAGCAGAGCCTGAGAAAGGCTTGTATGATTGTAGCTTATTTGAGAATGGGATTCCATGGAGCAGCAGGGCAGAACAGGGGGAGTCAAAGAGAGAAGGAAGGGAGGAAAAACAAGGGTACGTTATGTTGGACACTGCTACAGGTGACTGGTACTTGATCATGCCTAGACCATCTGATAAACCTTATATAGTGCCTCTGAGAACTCTAATTAGAGGATGAAAGGGAGAAGCATTTGAAGACTGAAGTAAAAGTCCTCCTTCAACAAACTGACTCTTCTTTGATTAAAAGACTCCAAAGTTTTTTTGTTTTTTTTTTTGAGACAGAGTCTCACTTTATTGCCCAGGCTAGAGTGAGTGCCGTGGCGTCAGCCTCGCTCACAGCAACCTCAAACTCCTGGGCTCAAGCAATCCTGCTGCCTCAGCCTCCCAAGTAGCTGGGACTACAGGCATGTGCCACCATGCCCGGCGAATTTTTTCTATATATATTAGTTGGCCAATTAATTTCTTTCTATTTATAGTAGAGATGGGGTCTCGCTCTTGCTCAGGCTGGTCTCGAACTCCTGAGCTCAAATGATCCGCCCACCTCGGCCTCCCAGAGAGCTAGGATTACAGGCTTGAGCCACCTCGCCCGGCCGACTCCAAAGTTTTAAGTTCATACACCCTTCCCCTTACTAATCATTGCTAGATTTTATCAAAGGCTGACTTGAGAACACAAGGCCAGAAGACTTCTTTGCTTACTTCATCCAACCCCTGATGCCCTCCTCCTGTTTTTATGGTTCTAACATGATAGCTATTTCAAACCACAAAGAGTTTCTTAATAAATGACTGCTGGCCCCAGACCGGTTCTGGCCAGTCTCCTGAGGATGTGCAGTTTGTGGACTTGTGTCTTCAATTTCGTCTTTTTACATGTAGTGTTACTGAATGTTCTGTACTTGTCCCTGAGGCCCAATCAGTGAGAACAAAGACTGAGGGCAGGTGGTTTGAAGAAAAGGAAAGAGAAGTTTATTAATTTGCCAGCAAGCAAATGACTAGTCTCTCAAAAAACCATCATCCTGGCTGGGTGTGTGGCTCACACCTGTAGCACTCTGGGAGGCCAAGGCAGGAGGATCGCTCAAGGTAAGGAGTTCAAGACCAGCCTGAGCAAGAGCAAGACCCTGTCCCTACTAAAAAAAATAGAAAGAAATTAGTTGGACAACTAAAAATATATATAGAAAAAATTAGCCGGGCATGGTGGCACATGCCTATGGCCTCAGCTACTCGGGAGGCTGAGGCAGAAGAATTGCTTGAGCCTAGGAGTTTGAGGTTGCTGTGAGCTAGGCTGACACCACGGCACTCTAGTCCAGGCAACAGAGTGAGACTCTGTCTCAAAAAAAAAAAAAATCATCCTATCACTAAGCAGAAAAACAGGGCTTTTTAAAAAGGTGGTTTTCAGTGGTTGGGCTTGGGTCTACATGACCAATGTCAAATGTCATGGCTTCAGGCTATTGTTTAACTGTAATTGGTGGTTTTCACTGATGTTATCTCTGGTGACAATGATCTTGTGACCCTTGTCTGGACAATTCTGTTCAGCCATCTCCTGTGGTTTAAGTTACTAGAAAATAAACAGCAAATAACACTTCTGCCCTTTCGATCACTGCCCTTGGGAAGGAATGCAGGCTTTAATTCCCAAAAAGGACAGGGAATTTTTAAAGAGACAACTCAACTCATAAAATATTTCATTGTCCTTTTTCAGACCTTTATCTCTGTTACAGTAGGGCCTAATTATACCATGCATTTACCATGTAAATACCATGCATTTAAATGTTCAGTCTCCACCCCCAAAGTGATCATGGGATGTATGTTGCATACATGTAAATCTAATATGCATGCATGTGGGTCTCCTTCATAAATATTCATAGCTACTTCTGTAACCTGTAGAATATCTATACTTGACCAATTGGTTCAGCATAAATTCTTGCCCTATCCCTTCTTCCTTCAAAGGGCCTGTCTCTCATCTTCTCCCAGGCTACACTTCCCAGCCTGTCAGGATGGACAGCCTGCAGGTGGTAATCCTTTATAAGAAATAAAGTCTCCTTTCTACATTTACAGGCTTTGCACTCTTTTTCAGTTGACACATTTATCATCAGCTCCCACACTCCATTAGTCAAGGCAGGCCCACAGGTGTTGACTCTCTAAACTCCTGGTTGTACATGTAGGGAGTGCCCAGAGAATGCCTGAAGGACCTCACTACATCAGAGCCAGTCGAAACCTGTGAGGAAGTGCAAGAGGTGGGGTTGAGTGAAATGGTAAGTGATACGTAAGAGGCAATAATACTCAATATAATGGAGAATATTTGGGACAGCTCTGGGAGTCCTTGGAAATGGAGGCATACCACTTGACGTGTCCTTGGCATGCTTAGCCCAAGCTCTTGTCTGTATGAGAGCTGTATTTTCTAAAAGTCACATTTCCAGCCTGCATTCTGTAACCCTGCTTTGTCATAGCAAGGGCCCAGATGAGGAGTCTGGAAACTTTGCTCTTGGGGAATTACAGACTCAGTTTAGATCATTTCCCAAGTGTTGATTTCTCATATTTAACTTTAAGTACAGGAAGACAGGCCACAAAAAGTTTGGAAAACTAGATATCCACAGGCAAAAGAATGAAGTTGGAGACTTGCCTTATACCATCTACAAAAGTTAACTCGAAATCAACCAAAGACCTAAATATAAGAACTAAAATTATTAAACTCTTAGAATAAAATGGGAAAACTTCATGACATTAAATTTGGCAATGATTCCTTAAATATGACTCGGAAAGCATAGGCAACAAAAGTAAAAATAGATGAATTGGACTACACCAAAATTTAAAATTTCTTTGTGTCAAAGAATATAATCCAGAGAGTGAAAAGGCAACCCACAGGAGAAAATATTTTCAAATCATATATCTGATAAGGGATTGACATCCAGAATATATAAAGAACTCCTACAACTTAACAACAACAACAAAAAAACAACCAATTAAAAACTGGGCTAAGGACTTAAACAGACATTCCTTCAAAGAAGACCAACAAGCACGTACATGAAAGATGCTGAACATTGCTAATTGTTAGGGAAATGCAAATTAGAACCACAATGAGATACCACCTCATACTCATTAGGATGACTACTAATTAGCTTGCTAGGGCTGCCATAATAAAATACCATAGACTGGGTTGCTCAACCAACAGAAATTTATTATTTGTCTCACAATTCTGGAGGCTAGAAGACCAAGATCAAGGTGTCAGCAGATTTGGTTACTTCTGCAGCCAATCTCCTTGATTTTCAGATGGCTGCCTTCTTACTGTGTCCTTGCACGCCCTGTCCTTTGTGTGGGTGCATCTTTGGTTTCTCTATATATACCCTAATCTCCTCTGATGATTAGGGCCTAATCCGATTGGATTAGGGCCTAACCTAATTGCCTCCTAAAGCCTCTATCTCCAAATACAGTTACATTCTGGGGCACTGGGGGTTGAGACTTCAACATATAAATTTTGAGGGGACACAATTCTGCTCATAACAACTACTGTCAAACAAAAACAAAAAACAGAAAATAACAAGTGTAGGCAAGGATGTGGAAAAATTGGAACCTCAGTGTATTGATGGTAGGAAGGCAAAGTGATGCAACTGCTATGGAAAACAGTACAGCAGTTCTTCAAAAAATTAAAAATAGAATAACCATATGATCCAGAAATTCCACTTCTGTCTATATACCCAAAGGAATTGAAGCAGTTGATTGTCAAAGAGATACTTGTACATGCATGTTCATACCAGCATTATTTGCAATAACCAAAAAGAGGAAGCAACTCAAGTGTCCATCGATGGGTGAATGGATAAACAAAATGTGCTATGCACACATAATGAACTATTATTCAATCTTATAAAAAGGAAGAAAATTCTGACACTTACTATAACATGATGAACCTTGAAGACATTATGCTAAGTGAAATAAGTCAGTCACCAAAAGACAATTACTGCATTATTCCACTTATATTAGTTACCTAGAGTGGTCAAATTTATAGAAACAGAAAATAGAATAGTGGTTGCCAAGGGCTGGGGTGCAGGGGTGAGGATGAAAGGGAGATGTTGTTTAATGGATATAGGAGTTTCAGTTTTCCAAGATGAGAGGAGTTCTGGAAATTTGTTATACAATAATATGGAAGTACTTACCACTACTGAACCGTATACTTAAAAAATGGTTAAAACGGTCAATTTTACGTTATATATATTTTACCATGATTAAAAATAAACAAAACAAAACCCCCTAAAACAGGTTTGGAGGTGGTAGAGGAGGGAGGCCAACAGAAAATGAGAGGGGAGACAGGCAAAATGGATGAATAATGAAAATAAGCAAGTGGAAAATTTTAAACCTTTATAAAACTGTTTCATATTACCAAATGGGGAAGTTTTAATTTACTAAACTTTGCTGATACAAACATATCTATTATGTGTTCCTTTTTTGGTTGCCCAGAAATCTGCTGCTGGGACAAGAATAAACCCTGTAAATCTTGATCTCTTCCCCAGCTTTGCCCATTAGGCCATGCCTATAGTGCTTAGAGCCAGACAATGCATTGCAAATGCCGTGACAAAGCATGCCTGGGGGTCAGGGGCTCCTCTAGCTACTGCAGCACATCTGCAGGGTTCTCTCTGGGAACAACTGGTACAGGATCTTAATGAGCTTTGCCCAGCTGTATTTAAATTGGTAATGAGAATAGCATAAGGATACCAGCTTGCAATCTACCCAAGCAAATTGGAAAATCTGGAAAGATGATTACATTATAGTAGTCGTCGATGCACTAAGTCATACCTTTAATGCTAGAATTATGTTGCCTCACATGCAATCATCTTTGACATCCACCAAAAAGCAAAAGTCATTGGTTGTGTAAGACAACAGGGAAGTGGAAAATGCAAAACACTTACAAAATTGTTTTGCATTCTGAATAGATTGATTTTCCACTTAGATTTTGCTGATGTTTATTCCATTTGCCATTTGCTTATAACATTTTAAGGACACTCTGTAACCTTCCCCAAAGACATAAATAAGTATGTAATTCATTTATAATTACATATTACTTTTAAATTAATTAAATCTTATAAGCAGATGCTATTAGTAATGGTTTTCTTACTGATAATAGTTTTTTTTTTTTTTTTTTTTTTGAGACAGAGTCTCACTTTATTGCCCAGGCTAGAGTGAGTGCCATGGCGTCAGCCTAGCTCACAGCAACCTCAAACTCCTGGGCTCAAGCAATCCTGCTGCCTCAGCCTCCCAAGTAGCTGGGACTACAGGCATGCGCCACCATGCCCGGCTCATTTTTTCTATATATATTAGTTGGCCAATTAATTTCTTTCTATTTATAGTAGAGATGGGGTCTCGCTCTTGCTCAGGCTGGTCTCGAACTCCTGAGCTCAAAGGATCCGCCCACCTCGGCCTCCCAGAGAGCTAGGATTACAGGCTTGAGCCACCGCGCCCGGCCGGGAAGAGTTTTCTTAAAGACACTTCTCCTGACCCCGCGCCCCTCTCCATTCAACACCCCTTGAGAGCAGAATTCCCCTGAGGAGTTGCCTGTCTGTCCCTCTGTCTCCACTTGGTTTTCTCTGGTTTTCCCCACCAGTCCGCTGAGATCTCTCTTTCCAAAGTTTCCAGGGCCCTCGGGTCATCAAACGAATGGGGTCCTCAGCTTTCGCCCTACAGGAGCAGGGGCGGGCTGATGGCTCCCTCTGCCTGGAAACGCCGTTTCCCCCTGGCTCATGGCTTCCTCCCGCCCCACCGGCCTCTCCTCCTTCCCACCCTCTCTGGCAGCTCCTCGCCTGCCTTCCGCCCGGGCCTCCTGACCTCTCAGGTGTCCACACTCGCTCCCAAGACCCCACGCTGTCCTGTGGCTTCCCTGACACCTTATGGGGGGTGGGGACTCCCAAGTTATATGGCCAGCCCTGGCCTCCCCCCAAGAACTCCAGACTGCAACCCACAGCAGCCCGCCTGGAAGTCTGCTGGAGACCTCAAACCCGTCACGTCCCAATTCACACGTGCGGTTTTCTCACCTCCCAACTTCCTCCTCACCTCGCCATGCCCGTCACCCTCCATCCATCCGACTGGTTCAGCGGGAACTATGACGTTATCCTTCCCTTCTCTTCTCCCGGTCGTCCCCCAGAGTCTGCAAATTCTGCCTTCACGATGTCTCACACCTAACCACTGCTGCCGCCGTTGTCCCCGCCACTGTCATCTTGTGCCTCCTCACCGTGATCCCTGCTCTCCTCCTCGCCCTCTCCACAGCCTTCTCCACGCGGCAGCCAAGGTGGCACTTTCAAAGCAGAACTTGCACCGCGTCACCCTCAGCGTTAGCGTTCCAGCGGGTTCGCTTGGGGACGACCGGGGCGGCGGCTCTGCTCCCTCCGTTCAGGTCTCTGCTCGGATGTGGCCTAATCCGAGGCTCTCCTGCGTGCTCTCTGGGGCAGCCACTCGAGGCCCCGGCCCTGCTTTGTGGTTCCCCAAAGCCCTTTTCACTGTCCGATTTTCTAGTAGCATTCTTTCATTGCCCTTTGTCCCCACATTAGTATGTCAGTCCCACGAGAGCAGGGGCCCGTGTGTCTTGTCCACTGACATCTCCCAGTGCCTGCACACAGTGGATGTAAATGAACAAACGAAGGATCGAAAAAGTGAAACAGCAACTGAGCAAAGAAAGAGGCGGCAGCCTGGTAGTCCCCCAGCAGAGAGGGAGAGCCCAGGCTCCCCTTCCTTGGGGCAGCGCAAGACTCTGACCCGGACCCAGCCAGGAGCCTCCTGGCACAGGCGACCCTGGGCTGGAACAGGACCTGGATGGGGACACAGTGCCCCCTGGTGGCCAGGACTCACGCAGCCTCCGTGGTCTGGTTGGAACCACACAGAAACCACCGGGAAAAAGAACAGCTTAGATGTGCGATGAAGGAAGGACGTCGTCACGCCAGGTACCCGGAGTCCTGGGTTGCAGTTCTGGCCACGACCCTGACACTCTCTGGGAAATCCTCAGTGTGTCCTGGGATTTGCTGAGCGGGCAAGGGCTGGGTGTGGGCGTGCCGCCAGGAGGAGGAGGAGTCCTGTGGCAGCAGCCAGCCTCTTGCTCTGTGACATCGCACATCAGGAAACGCCTGCACCAGTGAAGCTAAAGCCTGCCTGCCCGTGGCCGCACACAGCCTAGAGGAGCACTGCGCGGGGAGCCCTCCTTCGTGCAACTTCCCTTCACACGTGGGATTTGGAGATGCCTTTCGGACATCCAGATGTCTAGTGCGCAGCTAGATTCCTAACCGTGGGGCCCAGAGGAGAACTCTGCGCTGAAGCTACACCTCTGGGAGTCAGAGTCTCACTCTTTTGCCTGGACTAGAGTGCCGTGGCATCAGCCTAGCTCACAGCAACCTCAAACTCCTGGGCTCAGGCAATCCTCCTGCCTCAGCCTCCCGAGTAGCTGGGACTACAGGCATGCGCCGCCGTGCCCGGCTAATTTTTTCTATATATATTAGTTGGCCAATTAATTTCTTCCTATTTTTAGTAGAGGCAGGGTCTTGCTCTTGCTCAGGCTGGTTTCGAACTCCTGAGCTCGAGCAATCCTCCCGCCTTGGCCTCTCAGTGTGCTAGGATTACAGGCGTGAGCCACCACGCCCGGCCTGGGAGTCAGCATTTAAATGCTGTATGGAAACCCAGAGGCTGTCTTACTTAGGGCAGCAGTTGCATGCGTACTTCGACTGAATGGAAACTGAAAAAACAAACTCTGATGTTCAGACCCCACCCACCCAGACTGATGAGATCAGAGCCCTGGGCATGGGCCATTTGTAAAGGCTTCCAGGTGATTCCTTGTGTAGCCAGGGTTGAGTCACACTGTGTCTGAGACTAGAACCCCAGGAAGAACTCCCACAGAGGGACAGGAAGAGCCCGGGAAGGAGAGATCTTGAGGTAGGAGGAAAACCAAGCAAAGGTAGCGTCTCAGGAGGGCTGTCAGATAGTGCTGAGAAGTCGGGGGTCCAGGTCACTTTTGTCTGGGGAAACAAGGAGGTTGGTGACTGATAAGGGCCATAATGTTGTTGTGGGTCAAAGGGGAGACTGGAGTGAGGGGAGAATAGGAGGCGAGAAAAGTGGAAATGAGAGTAATCGACGACTCTTAAGGAGTTTCGCTGTGATGAGGAACAGAGAAATGGGGGGGTGGCTGGTGGGAAGTGTGAGGTCAAGGGAAGGTTTGTTTCTTTCTTTTCCTCCAAGTGTGTGCCACCACATTTGGCTCATTTTTAAAAATGTTTTTTTTGTAGAGTCAGGGTCTCACTATGTTGCCCAGGCTGGTCTTGAACTCCTGGGCTCAAGAGATCCCCATGCCTCAGCCTCCTGAAGTGCTGGGATTACAGGTGTGAGCCACCACACTCTGGGAAGGTTTCTTTTAAAATGTGAAATTAGGCGGGGCGTGGTGGCTCATGCCTGTAATCCTAGCTCTCTGGGAGGCCGAGGCAGGTGGATCACTCAAGGTCAGGAGTTCAAGACCAGCCTGAGCAAGAGTGAGACCCCATCTCTACTGAAAATAGAAATAAATTATCTGGACAATTATAAATATTTATAGAAAAAATTATCCGGGCACAGTGGAGCGTGCCTGTAGTCCCAGCTCATTGGGAGGCTGAGGCAGGAGGATCGCTTGAGCCCAGGAGTTTGAGGTTGCTGTGAGCTAGGCTGATGCCATGGCACTGTAGCTGGGGCACCAAAGTGAGACTCTGTCTCAAAAAAAAAAAGCAAAATTATAGAGCAGGTTAGTGTGTGGCTAGAAATGATGATGATGGCAATGGTGACAGTGATAATAGAATAGAGGGGGAGAGAGGAGACAGCTTGGCTTGCCAAGCTCCGAGGAGGTCAGAGGAGCTGGGATCAGAGCACGTGCTGGAGATGACGCTTCTTCCGGAGGAGGGGCAGAAGCCAGCACACTTGCAGATGTGGCGGTGGAAGGCTGAACGCACTCATTCTGTTGAATGCTATTTCCCCAATGCGTCTGCACGGTGACAGGGGGTGGGGACAGAGAGGAGAAGGTTTGAAGGTCTTGGGGAGGAGAAAAGCTGCCACTCTGGGGCACAGGGTCTTTGGGCAGCAGGACGAGCCAGCCTACCTGAGGCTTGAGGTCACAGTGTCAATGAGGATGCAGTCACCTGCTTATATGAACTCTGGCTCTGGGCAGCTGCCAGGGTGCAGACACAGAGGAGAGTTGGGTCTACCCGAGGCTGGGGCTTTGCCAGACAAATAAGACGACAGGAGAGAGAAGAGCAAGGGAGTGACTCCACCGATGGAGCACAGAGTCTCAGTGGGACAAGCATGGACAGGGCCCTGACGACAGTCAGTCAGGAAAGGGTCGCTATAGGTCAATGTGGCTGGATACAAGCAGTCTTGGTTGTGCTAGAGGGAATGCACTAGAAGGAGAGGAGGTGGCCGGAGGACATAAGATGGCAAAACGCACGTCACTGTTGTGAAGACAAGGCTCAGGATGTGCCAAGGGCGTGGCGGCTGAGCAGAGCGGAGGTGAAGGGACCAAGAGGCCAGGTCCCTGGAGGAATGACGCTGTGTGCGCGGCCACCCCACGCAGGTGATAGCAGTAGCCCTGAAGGGGACGCACAGAAGGCACAGAAACTTGCCTCTCTTCCTCAGGAATGCTGGCTCCTTGAGGACAGGAGCGAGGCTGTGCCCCAGCGCCTGGCGTGGAGTAGGCACGCAGCGAAACCCTCCTGAAGGAAAATGCCGGACTGTCATTTCATCTCTTTCCTTGTAGTTTCCCGGAGGTGTCTGCAAAGTGTTTGAGTCTCAGCAGGGAACAAGTATTTTGTGTGCACATCCGTGAAGGCCCTTCCGCCCTCCCGTGCGCTGGCTCCTCGCCAGCTCAGGCTTCCCGGTCTCCAGCTGGGCTCATGCGAATTTGGCCTCCACCCTGCTCCTCGCCTGAGGGTGAGACCAGCTCCTCTCAGGCCCCCAGGGCCTCTCGTGCTCTGCGCCCTCCTCTGCCCCCGACCACCCGTGTCCCTGCTCTCCTCCTTGCCTTTGGCCTACGTGGGTCCGTCGTCAGCCTAGAAAGCCCGGCTTGCTGGCTGCAGGTGGACCCCTGCCTGCCCCCCAGCTGCACCCAGAAGCCCCTCCCACGTACAGGGCTGGCGCCTGCCCCCCTGCCGACTGCCATCTCTCTCTCCGTGCGGAGACACAGGGAGCCGGCTGTCTACATGCTGTCCACCTGCTCCAGTGGATTTGAGCCCACGGGTGGCAGAGGTCAGGCCTGGGTCATCTGTGTCCCTGCAGCCCAGCACAGGGAACTGGCATGTGTGGCAGCAAGTGTGAGCGAGGGTCCGTGTGCCCCTCGAGGAACCCCGAGTACCCCTGCCAGGAGGCGGAGCGAAGAGGTGCGGGCTGTGGCCATGCGGAGGATTGAGAGGGGCTGCGCCGGGGGCTTTATTGTCGCAAGTCTGTACACTGTACGTGGCAGGAGGGAAGGGCAGGGGGTGGGGTTCCCCTCCCAGGCTTCCCGCCTTGCTCTGCAGGCCGGAGCAGACACAGGGCTGTGCCACAGATGCCCACTGTTTGCCCACCCTCCTGTCCCAGAGAGAGCGCCTCTCTGCTCCGGCTGCCCCTCTGCACGGTGCTCAGGGCCGGTCACAGGGGGCAGGGCCCTTCCTCCGCTCGCGGCTCAGCAGCGTCACCAGCTTGGCCTTGAAGCCCGCCTGAGTGCCAGGGCGGCCGGTGCCCCCTGCCTCGTCCAGCTCCAGCTCCAGCAGCCGCCGGTACTGGGCCTCCAGGCTGCTGTCCTGGGCCGGGCCGGGCCAGGTCGGGTCCTCGCTGCTGTGGCCCATGGGGCTGGCCAAGGGGCTGCGGGCGCCGGGGCCTTCCTGGGGGTCGGGGCTGGCGTCGGGCGGCAAGAGGCAGGCCTCGGGCGTGCACAGGTTCTCGTAGAGGTGCTCGGTGGCGGCCGGGGGCCCGCTGGCCCGCTTGCACACGGCTGCGTACAGCCCGGACGCCGCAGGCTCGCCAGGCGCGGGCCCCAGCAGCAGCGGCAGGCTCTGGGGCCCGGAGTCGGCCAGGCGCGCCCTCCTGGAGGTGGGCGGCTCAGGCCCCAGCGGCACCTCCTGCAGCTCTCTGGGAGGGTCCAGCGAGGGCAAGGAGGTGGCCCGAGGGAGGGGACAGGGCCTGGGCCCCGTCAGCTCCCGCTGGCGGGCGATGGCAGCGGCCACAGCCCCGCAGAGGTCGGGGGCCCGGGGGCTGCTGAAGGCGAAGAGGCCCTCGCCCGAGTCGCAGCGGCGGCCAGCCTCAAAGGAGAACACGCCCTGGCACAGGCGACACAGCAGGGGTCAGCCACCGAAGGCCCAAGGCGCCGCCACCCCCGAGGGACCGGCACCTCACCTTGTCGGAGCCGAACTTGCGCAGGAAGCGGTAGGGCCAGCTGTAGAGGGCCTGGGGGCCGGCCGGGTCCCTCAGCTGGATGGCGTCTGGGCCCAGCACCAGCAGGTAGGGCCCCTTCAGCAGGCAGCGGGCCGCGGCCTCCGTCCTCTGCACCGCCACCGGGAACCCGCCCGCTGCGCAAGCGCGAGGCGCCGTCAGCCCCCAGGGCCCCGGCCCGGGTGTGGCGGGCTGAGGCTGCCCCGCGCCCCTCCACTCACCTTCCTGCCAGGAGGAGTAGATGGAGTTTTCCTCCATGGGGACCGGGCCCCTCTGGGGAGACTCGGCCGGCCCTGGTGCTGAGGCAGACTCCCCGGTGCCCTGGGGAACGGGCTCGAGTCAGGGGTCGGAGCCCACCCCACCCCTTGTCCACACTGCCTCCGTGAGTCAGGATCCCGGGGCTCCGTGGCAAACAAGGGCATCCAGGGACCCGGCGCCAGTCCCGGCGCTGCCCTGACGCGCTCCATGAGCCCGGGCCCCTCCGATCTGCCAGATGGGCTACAGACCCTCCCCGCTCCCCCTTTAGGGTGCTGGGCGGGGAAGAGGTGCTGTGCCTGGGGGTGTCTGAGAGCTACAGATCCCTGGGCACACCAGAGAGGTCCCCACCGCCCTTGAGCTTGGCGAGGGACAGGCTCCCTGACAGCTTGGAGGAGAGAAGAGGCAGGATGGGGTAGGGGTGAGCAACAGCCCCAGACTTCCTCCCAGTCAATGCGGCCGCCTGCCCTGCCCCTGCCCCCTCTATCCCTCCCTCCCCCGCTCCGTCCCCCTTATCCGCGGTCCTCTAGCATGTCCTGACACTCTGACCCTCAGCACCTCCACCGCGACCCTTGGCTCATGACAGCATGGCCAGGTGCAAATGCAACAAATGTAACAGCTTCCTTGCTCGTCCCCTTATCTTAGTATGTTTAGTACATTCACAAGGTCGTTCAGCCGTCGCCACTGTCCAGTTCCAGAAATGTTTCGTCGCCCCACGTGGGAATCCTGTGTCCACAAGCATGCACCCCCGGGGCCCTCCCCGGCCCAGGCAGCCACATCCTGTGCCCTTCGTGTAAATGGAGTGGGACACAACGTGGCCTTCTGCGTCTGCCTCCTTTCACTTAGCATTGTGTGCTCAAGGTTCAGTCTTGTCACAGACGTCCCCATGTCACTCCTTTTTGTGGCTGAATAGTATTCCACTGGGTGGACAGGCCACATTTTGCTTATCCATTTGCCAGCCGATGGCCATTTGGGCCGTTCCTGCCTTTTGTCGATTGTGCACGGTGCTGCTGTGAACATCCGCGCGCGGGTTTTGTTTGAGGCCCTGTTCCAGTTCTCCTGGGTACATACCGAGGAGTGGAATTGCTGGGTCATGCGGCAACTTGCACTGTTTGAGGAACCGCCAGACTCATTTCCTTTTGGTGCATCACAAACCCTGGGAGGTTTTACCACTGTCGACGCCTGGCTTGAACCCTCCAAAGGCTTTTCCTTCCAGAATGAAATCCCAGACCATGCACAGGGCCCAGAGCGGTTTCAGCGGCTCCCAAAAGCTCCCGCCTGCTCCTGCCCATTCGGCCATGCCAGTGCCCTCCTCCTGCCCCGGACTCCCCGCACTGTGTCCTGCCTCTAGGCCTCTGCCCACACTGCTACCTCTTCACGACCACCTAGTTCACTCCTCTGCCTAGTTCACGACCCCTCAGACCTGCCTCGTGGGCTCCTGTGTGTCGTCAGGCCCACCGTCCCCTCCTTGGAGAATCCTTCCTTGACGTCCCACCGGCGCTGCCCCCTCCCTCACCGCCACCGGCTCCTGGTCTCCAGCACAAGCTCGTGGCCATCTGAGAACGGCTGCTCAGGTTCCTGGGTTGTGTCCCAGTCGTGGGGGTGCTGGGCAGCGCTTGTGGAGTGACAGGGTACATGTGAGCATGGACGAGTGGGGGGGACGAACAAGGAGCCCCTCGCTCACCGGGAAGGCCAGCTGGCAGATGGGACCCATCCACGCCTGGCGGTGCTGCGCGGCCAGCAGGTGGCTGCGCTCGGTGGTGGTGAGCAGGAAGGCGCCAGTGTCTCGGGGGCAGCTCTCGCCGTCGGCCGGCAGCACGGACACACAGTCAGCCAAGCGGATGACCCGCCGCTCCCCACGCCGGCCAGGCCCTGCAGACCTGTCACCCGCAGGCCCCGGGCCGCCATCCCGGATCTCCCAGCTCTCCAGCCGAGCCACGCCGGACGGGCCTCCTGCATACAGCAGAGCCCACACCTTCCTCCAAGACTTCTGGGGGAGAGAGATGAGGGTGGGAGAGGAGACCCTTGCGTGGTTACTCTCCCTGTGGCTCACCTTAGCACAAGCTGCTCAGCAAACACTTCCAGCCACTCAGGGGGTCAGGGGAGGAGGCCTGGCCAGGGCTGGCTGGCGGGGGGAAGAGTCAGTGCCTGGGGTGGGTCAGTCCCGGGTTCAAATCTCACCCTGCCCTTTCCTAACTGTGACCTCCATAAGGACCAGTGTGTCTTTGTCTCTCAAAAGGCCATGAGAACAGGAGACTGGGGCTGCTACTGGATTATGTCTTTAAAAGATCTAGTAGTTGGCCGGGCGCGGTGGCTCACGCCTGTCATGAGAGCACTCTGGGAGGCCGAGGTGGGCGGATTGCTCGAGGTCAGGAGTTCGAAACCAGCCTGAGCAAGAGCGAGACCCTGTCTCTACTAAAAATACAAAGTAATTAATTGGCCAACTAAAAATACATAGAAAAAATTAGCCGGGCATGGTGGCGCATGTCTGTAGTCCCAGCTACTCAAGAGGCTGAGGCAGAAGGATTGCTTGAGCCCAGGAGTTTGAGGCTGCTGTGAGCTAGGCTGACGCCACGGCACTCTAGCCCAGGCAAGAGTGAGACCGTGTCTCAAAAAATAAAATAAAAGGCCTAGTAGCTAGGACAGACCACCTGATACTGCCATCATGTTGGTTCCTTCTCCTCCCACAGAAAGGGTGCTTGGGCCACGGGCCACAGGCTGGGGTGGGCGGGAGGCCTGAACCTTGCATTGGCAAGGAAGGAAACATGCAAATAACTCTGAGCAGAGGAAACCGCCCGTTTATCTGCCTGGGCAGCAGCTGCAGCTGGGCTGCGGAGGTGCAGGGGCTGCTGCCCACAAGAGGTGACCTCCTCCCTCCCGACCCTCTGCTGCATGGCGGGGGTCCCATCTGAAGGCTCCTCTGCCTCAGGCCCAGCCCTCCCGAGGGGCCTCGGTGCCACTGTCAGAAGGTAGGCCGTCAGGCTCTTCCCAGCTCAGAGGTTTTGATTCTTAGGCCCTCCCCCCACCCCGCACCTGACGCCCTGCCCAGGTCTCCGGGTCTGGGGGAGCTGTCCGCAGCCGGGCACAGCCGCCGGGGCCCCTCACCTTGCCGAACTTGATGTGCTGCTGGTAGAGGATGCCGTCCTTGACGGGGGCCTCCATAGGCTCCATGGCCACAGCCAGGCCACGGGGCTGCCACTGTGAAAACCCGAGGAGACTGGTGACAGGCTGGACGGGAACTCCTCACACTTCCCCTTCTGGCCGCTTCCGCTCCCTCTGTCCAGAGGCGGCTGCGGGGTGGGGGGAGGGGAGCCCAGGCTTCATCTAAAGGGTTGAGGGGCAGCACATGTTCCTCCTGGGGGCCCTGGCCGGCCCGAGGTGCCACATCTGCCTCTAGGAGCCCCAGAGCCCCCGAGGGCCCGTGGCCGGGCCTGCACCTGGTCAGCTGGGTGTGAGCGTCTGACCGCAGGCTGGCTCCCCTGAGTCACGGGCTCTGACCCCTCCCCCGTCCCACCCTGCAGCCTGTGACCTGTGTTCCCCACACCCACCTCGCTGGGACCCTCTTCTAGCCAGACCCAAAAGCTCCTGGCTTCCCCACCGAGTCCTGGTTTGAGAGCCTCCGGCCTTGCTCTGCTCTTTGGGGCTCTGCTTCGTCTGAAATCGCTGTTCACTGGCTGCTCCTCATCCTCACGGCCGCTGCCTGGTGCCTGCCTCAGTGTCTCCCTGCAAACCACTGCCTGGAGCGGGCCTGCTGTGGCTCTCAACCCAAACCAGCCATCCGGACCGCCCTTGCGTTCAGCCTGGCGCTTGGGGCCGGTGTTCTGGCCTCCGCCTCCCCCAGCCCAGCCCCTCCAAGACACCCCTCACCGCTGCACTGCCTGGGGAAAGTGGGCTGCCTCAGAGGCCCCTGGAGTACGAGTGCACACCAGGCACCCAGCCACATGGGCTCCATACCCTTAACGGTCCCAGCCACGCGAGAGCGGGTGGCAGCCCCTGCTGGGCCCCTGGGGACGTCACATGCTCTTTTAAAGCTGTGAGTCCTGCCTGGGGCCCATTTTTTGCCTCACTTTGCAGCAGCCCAGAATCAGGGCTCCCTGTGTGCATCTGAATTCTGGGAACACTGTCCTGTCATTCACTTGGTGCCATCTCTGGGAAAGAATGTGTGTGACCAGGCTGAGAAATGCCACTCGGAGGCCATGTGTTTTGCCAGGAAATATACTTTTTTGTTTTGTTTGGGGAGATGGAGTCTCATTATGTTGCCCAAGCTGGTCTCAACCTCCTGGGCTCAAGTGATTCTCCCACCTCCCAAGCAGCTGTGACGACATGTGTGCCACCACACCCAGCTGTGGCCAGGAAATACTTCTAATGGCCTCTGGCACCTGACTCTGTGCCCATGGCAGCCCCGAGTGCCAGCAGTTTCAGATGCCATGTCTTTTGCATTCTCATCGCCGTTTCAATGATGAGGAAATCAGGGCTCAGAAAAATTGCCCAAGGCCACACACCAAGTGACAAATATGCCTTAAGCAACTGCTGTCCCACCAGGATAAGCACATGGCCTTACACACAACATGCCTGGCACAGAGGCATGTGCAAACATAGCCGCTGCCTCTCTCTTGCAAATGCTGACCTGTTTCACCTGCCCGTGGTCTTGTGACGACCATCCCCATTTATCGGGGTCTGAGTCTGTCTCTCCCGCTCATCTGCAAGCGTCCCAGGTGGTCGTCTGCCTGCTCTCCTGGATCCTCGCAGCCCAGCACAGCGCTGGGCAGAACAGGGTCAGTAGGTACATGTGGCCTGAATGGCAGTTCTGTGGCACGCGCTGGCTCCCCAGTGTGCAGAGCTGAGGTTCTTGGGAGCCTGGGCGGGCAGGCAGGAGGGCTCCTGGCGGGGCCCCAGGAAAACTGAAGTTGGGCGTGACAACAGTCAGCAAGGACACCAGACAACCCAGACATTTCTCCTTGGCCCACCTATGTGGTTCCTCCTTGAGCCATAAATCCAGGCCACCCGGCAGAGAACCAAGTCCCCACGGCAGCAGTGGTGGGAGATGCCGGCGCCTCGCCTCTGCGGGTGAGGCTGGCCCAGGAACAAGGGGTGGACAAGGCGAAACACAGAGGCAGGCCTGACGCTAAGACAGAGGAGCTTATGCTTTAATGGCAGAAAGGGCGAAGGGGAATAAGAACGGTAATTCTGGGGGGCATGGGGAGCAGGCAGCCAGGCCCAGCCTGGCCCAGCCCAGGCCAGCTGGGCCGAAGATGCTGGCTTTTTGCGTGGGGGGCTGGTGTGTGTGTACAGGGGGCTGGAGTCCTGGGGCCTGAGGCCTTTAGGTGGGACAGGAAGACAGTCGGGTCAGAAGTCCATGGAGCTGTGGGCCAGGTAGTCCTTGCGGCCGATGTTGCTGACCTGCTTGGTCTGCATAGCCTCGAGTTTGGGGCAGTCGGTGATCCGATGACCCAGGCCCCCGCAGAAGGCACAGCCGCGCTCTCCTGGGGGATGGGGTGGGTGTCAGCAAGGTCACAGGCTACATTCACGCCTGGACCTTGGGCCTCCCACCAGTCCACTGGCGCACGGCAGGGACTCGCTGCGTGGTGCTCCCGCCTTCCTGCCTCCCCCGCCCACGCACTGCCTCCCCCGCTGCAGTCACCTCCGATGTCCAGCATGGACTCGTCCCCGCAGTGCAGCACTTGTAGCACGGGTGGCACTTTCTGCTTGGCTTCCAGCAGCAGGGCTTTGAGATCCATCAGCACCGACTCGTCTGGGAGGCAGTGGGGAGTCATCAGGGCCCACCCCGGGCCCTGCAGCCAGAACTTGGGTGGCCACAGGCAGAGGACCCGCAGGACAGCCAAGGTGTCTCTGGCAACAGACTCACCACAGGCCTTGTTGATGAAGGTGGTAGCGATGCCTGTGTTTCCTGAGCGCCCAGTGCGGCCAATCCGGTGCACTGCAGACAGAGGGACACTGCACAGGGTTCTGGGGGCCTGGCCTGGCCCTTCCTCTGCCTGGCCCACATGCCTGGCCCCCCAGTTCCTACCATAGTTCTCGATCTCCTCGGGCATGTCATAATTGATGACGTGCTGGATGGCAGGAAAGTCCAGGCCCTTGGAGGCTACGTCTGTGGCTACCAGAACATCCTTCTTGCCTTCCCGGAATGCCTCGATGGCCTTGGTTCGTTCCTCCTGGTCTGGGGAGGGCCAAGGAGGAGCCGTTAGAGCTACAGCGGAAGTTTGGGCCTGGCAAACTGGCTAGGCAGGGGAAGGGACTGGGTGAGGGGCTGCCAGGACAGCAGGGTCCATGCCAACACATACGCCACCCTGACCTTTGCCCCCATGGATGGCTACAGCCTCGACCCCCTTGAGCAGCAGGTACTCATGGATGGCGTCCACATCTGCTTTCTTCTCCGCAAAGATGAGCACCTGTCCGGGGAGGCCGACTCCAGTCAGAGGGGCTGACTCTGCCCAGGCCTTCACCCAGCCTTCCACGGTACGCCGTCCCTCCCCGCTCTCCCTTGTCCTGGGGTCTCTGCACAGCGTGGGTGGCACTCACGGGTGGAGGCGTCTTCTGCAGGCACTCGAGCAGGTACACCATCTTGGCCTCCTCCTTCACGTATTCCACCTCCTGCCACCACAGGGCCAGGTCAGGTGATCCTGAGGCTAGGGTCACCAGCCATGGCCCTGCCACAGGGGTCAGCCATCTCATGAGGGCCAGGAGGTGACCAGAAGCCTCTTACAACCAATGTCTGGGCACCCTAAAAACGGCCATGGCTAAGGGCCAGGGGCTTTGAATGAGACCCCCAGTGCCCACAGGCAGATCCCCTGCTCCAATCAGCTTCCAGGGAGCTTCACCAGACCCCGTCCTCACAGGTGAGAGACTGCCCATCGGGAGTGCCTGCCCACCTGGATGACATCCAGGCTGGCTGCCCCAGCTCGACCCACGTTGATGGTGACAGGCTTTACGAGGGCACTCTTGGCAAAATTCTGAATCTTCTTGGGCATGGTGGCACTGAAGAGTAGGGTCTGCCGCTGGCCCTGAGGAAGGCAGGGGCTAGTGCTGAGGGCACGGAGGGCATCAGGGCACGTGGGAGATGGGGTGTGGGGAAGCTGAGCAGCTGGGATGCAGCCCCCTGGACTAGGAGCAAAGGGCAGGGCCCTCCAAAGTTCCCTGTGGTGTCACGGGGGTAGGGCGGTGCAGGGGTGCCTGGCCAGGCAGTGCGCAGGCACCTTGAAGTAGGAGAAAATGGTGCGGATGTCACCCTCGAAGCCCATGTCAATCATGCGGTCGGCCTCGTCCAGGGCCAGGTAGCGACAGATGTCTAGGCTGACCATCTTCTTCTGCAGCAGATCCATGAGGCGCCCAGGGGTGGCCACCATCATGTGTACACCACTGGGGACCAAGAAGAGTCGCTGAGGTTGGGGCTACTTGCTGTTACCTACAGGCTGGCAGGCAGCCTGCCTCTGATCTGCCCTCTGCCCTCCTTCCTGTCTTTCTCACTTGTGCCCTCCTCGCCACGTCCACCATCCTGTCCCATCTACAGTACGCCTCTCTCTCGTGGAAGGTGCTGTAATCTTCTTGGCCACTGCTCAGCCCAGCACACCCTTCCCTCTTCTCCTGGGTCACTCCTCCCACCCAGGACTGTCCTGAATCCCGAGATGCTTTGCTTTGCACTTCCGTAGCCCCTCTGTAAGCCTTGATGGGCTCACTTTCCTGGTACACTGACTTGCATCTTTTCTGTGCCCACATCTTCCCTGAAACTGGGAATGCCTCAGAAATGGGGATGGCGCTTGGCCTGTCTGTGAGCCCAGGACCTGATCCAGAGCCTCTGGTGACGTCTGCACTGCATGAGACGGACACAGGTGCCACAGGGGATCCAGCCCTGCCCAGTACCTCAGCTTCCTTGATTGACAACTGGACGACCCTGACCTCCCTAGGCCCTCCACCTCTGTCTGAGCTTTCTGCCTGGACTGCCCCTCTTCAAAATTCAAACATCGCCTTCCCTGCAAAGCCTTCTCTGAGCTCCTACCTTAGATGCCCCCAGCAGGGCGGGCCATTCTGTCTGCTGTGCTCCCCTAGTACTTGGCCACATCCTTCTGTCCCCCCAGTGAACCTCCCCATTAGACTAGGGGTTCCATGAGGCCTGGGCCCATAGTGGGCCTCAGCGAAGGTGTGCGGAATGGTTAAAGGGTCCTTTAGCTTCCCTGGGGACTCTGGCATGGCCTGTGAGGCAGGGGTGCCAACACTCACTGTCGGATGGTCTCCATCTGCTCTTTGACAGACATGCCCCCGATGCAGAGGGCACAGCGCAAGAGTGGTAAGCTGTCCTCCTGCAACAGGCGGCAGTAGTACTCCAGGATGCCATGTGTTTGCCGGGCCAGCTCCCGCTGCAGGTACAGGGACAAAGGCTGGCACCAGATGGTGGCCCTAGTTTCTGCCCTGCTCTCAGGCCACTCTATCTTACCGAGGGGCAGATGATGAGTCCGTAGGGCCCTTCACGCTTGGAGAAAGGTAACCTTTTCTCCTGCTCCAGGCAGAACATGATGACAGGCAGTGTGAACACCAGCGTCTTGCCTGAACCCGTGAAGGCGATGCCTATCATGTCACGGCCGGACAGACTGTTGGGAGAGGACGGCCTGAGTGTCAAGTTCTGCAGAACACAGGGACTGTTTCTCCAGCTGGACACTCAGCCATCGGTCCTCCCTGTCGGCACCTTTCTCAGGGAACCCCGTCCACAGGCCACACTCACACGGTAGGGATGCCCTGGATTTGAATGGGCGTCGGGTGATGGATGCCTTTCTTCTTCAGGCCTCTCAAGACGGCTATGGAAAAACCCAAGCATCATCCTTGTGACTCGAGATCAGAGCCCCAAAGCCTGTAAAATTGCCACTATTCCCACAAGTTGCAAATGATAAAATCAAGGCTCAGAAAGAGAGAGAGAGAGGGAAAGAAAAAAAAAGAGAGAGACTTGTCTAAGAAACATGGGCTAGGTGGAGCCACGCCCATGCCCTCTTTGCACCTAGATCTGTCTAAACCCAACATCATTCTCCCGCTGAAGCTCTGTAACAATAGAGGATAGTGAACATGTACAGCTGGGACAACTGAAAAAGGAACCTAAAGAAACCCCTCCTAGGCTGGGCGCGGTGGCTCACGCCAGTAATCCTAGCACTCTGGGAGGCCGAGGCGGGCGGATTGCTCAAGGTCAGGAGTTCGAAACCAGCCTGAGAAAGGCCCTGTCTCTACTAAAAATAAAAAGAAATTAATTGACCAACTAAAAATATATATACAAAAAACTAGCTGGACATGGTGGTACATGTCTGTAGTCCCAGCTACTCGGGAGACTGAGGCAGGAGGATGTCTTAAGCCCAGGAGATTGAGGTTGCTGTGAGCTAGGCTGATGCCACGGGACTCACTCTAGCCTGGGCAACAAAGTGAGAGTCTGTCTCAAAATAAAAAAAAAAAGAAATCCCTCCTAAAGCCCTCTATCTCCAGTAGCTGGGCCCAGTGCTGATGTGGCTGACCTCAGTAGGCACTAGGAAACAACCTCACAGGTGCTTGATTCTAAAAGCTCGATATCTTTCCCCATTCCCAGGTACCTGCAGGAAACTTCATTTCCTTGAAGCTCTTGATAGGTGGCGGGATACCATCTCCCTCCACCAGGATGTGGTATTTCTTCCGTACACGCTCATGCCGCCCTTCAGACATGCTCAGGATATAACGGGGCGGTGTCCAGCTATGGGTAGGTGGCAGGGATCAAGGAAGGCCTTGAGCACAGCTGGCCTTGGGGTATCCCTGCTAGTCCCTGCCACACACCATCCTAAATAAGGACAACTGACTTGAAAGACATACCTGGTTTTGATTGGGTCGTCGTACGTGATGCCCTTTGCCATCTCCTTCACTGACATCAAAGCTGAGGGAAGACATGTGCCTCAGGGCTGGCTCTTGCTTCTGGGAAGCCAGCCCCCTTGAGATGCAACATGCCCAGTGCTGTGGGGAAGAGGCTCAGTGCACCTCCTTGGTACCCTGGCCACAACCATACCTCGGCCCTCAGCCACACTCTCCAGGATCTTCTCTTCTTCCTTCAGCTGTTTCTCCTTGGCAGACTCCTTGCGGGCTGAGATAAGAAACAGATGTCACAGGCCTGGCGCAGTGGCTCACGCCTGTAATCCTAGAGGCAGGCGGATTGCTCGAGGTCAGGAGCTCGAAAACAGCCTGAGCAAGAGCGAGAGCCTGTCTCTACTCTAAAGAGAAAGAAAGTAATTAGCCAACTAATATATACAGAAAAAATTAGTCAGGCATGGTGGCGCATGCCTGTAGTCCCAGGTATTCGGGAGGCTGAGGCAGGAGGATTGCTTGAGCCCAGAAGATTGAGGTTGCTGTGAGCTAGGCTGGGCAACAAAGCGAGACTGTCTCTAGAAAAAAAAGAAAGAGGCCAGGCGCGGTGGCTCACGCCTGTAATCCTAGCTCTCTGGGAGGCCGAGGCGGGCGGATTGCTCGAGATCAGGAGTTCAAAACCAGCCTGAGCAAGAGCGAGACCCCCATCTCTACTATAAATAGAAAGAAATTAATTGGCCAACTAAAAATATATAGAAAAAATTAGCCGGGCATGGTGATGCATGCCTGTAGTCCCAGCTACTCGGGAGGCTGAGGCAGGAGGATCGCTTGAGCCCAGGAGTCTGAGGTTGCTGTGAGCTAGGCTGAAGCCACGGCACTCACTCTAGCCTGGGCAACAAAGCGAGACTGTCTCAAGGAAAAAAAAGAAAGAAACGGACGTCACAGAGACACCAACAGTGTGCCAGGCTTAGCTGCTCCCCTCCCGCCTAGGCAGCGCTGCCCAGCCCACCTTCGGCCTTCTCTTTGAGGTGCTGGTGCTGATCCAGGAGGCTGACGTTGGACTGAGGGCCCAGTGGGATGTCGTCCTCATCTCCCCGGGGCTCGCTGCCGCTGTCCGGCTGCTCCTCCTCTGCGGCTCCCTTGCGCCTCCGCTGCAGCAGCTTCTGGAGCTGAGGTTCCACCGGTGCCCCACCAGAGTCAAGCCCAAGGCAGAATGGGGCATCGGGCCCACGGGGCCTGCGCCAGGGCCCTGGCGTTTGGGCAGGGGCTCCGTGCCCGAGGCGCAGAGCCACCCGATCCCTCAGATCGGGCCGTCAGTCCCTCGTCGGCCTGAGGGTCACGCTCGCGCGCACTGACACACCTGACGGCCGCCCCCGCCCCCGCCCCGCAGGCCGGGCCACGCCCCCGCGCCCAGGTGGCCGCGCCCCATCCCCCCCGGCAGGGCCCCTCACCAGTAGCTGCCGGCGCTGTCGCAGGGGCACGTAGGGCACGTAGTCCTCGTCGTCCTCATCCTCCGCCTCGGAGGGGCTCCCCCCAGCAGTCACCTCGTCGGTGCGAGCCCTCTGCGGATACGCGGGAGTCAGGCCCAGCTCGGGCCGCCGCCCTCACTCCAGCTTCCCTCCCCGCCGCCGTGGACCCCAGCTTCGCCCCCACCTTCCTCTCGGGTTCCGACTCCTCCATCCTTCGCCCCGCGCATGCGCGCCGCGGCAACGCGCCCCGCCTTGTCTGAGCGGGAGCCAATCGGGTGTGAAGAAGCCGACATCGGCGCCTAGCAACGGCCTCGGAGTTACGAGTCGCGCAGAGGGACAGATCTTTCTCCCGAGCCGCTCTCGCGCGGCGGGGCGCCCGCACCCTGGGTGGCTGGTTCCGTGACCGTTGCCGGGGCCGAGGGCGAAGGCGTCACAGGAGGCCTTGCGGGGCACGGGGGGGATGTGGAGCGTGCGCTGAAGGCGCCAACCAGGCCCCGGCGAAGCCGACGCCCTGAGGGGAGGTCGCGCACCCGCGACCGCCGGCCTGCCAGGCGCGCAGCCGGGCCCTGAGCGGGACGCTGCCGGCGCGCGCCGCGCCCCCTAGCGGCCGAGAGCTCCGGGGCAGCGCGAGCGGGCCTCCGTCCCGCACCCGGCCGGCCGCGGCGGCAGGGCGGGGCCTGCGGAACGGCCGGGCCCTGGCTGGTGTGCCCTTTGTTAGGAGTGGTGAGGGATAAATAGAACGCCGGCGACGGGGCGGTGGTTTTTAACCGCAAGGCCCCGTATAAGTGCAAACGATTATTATTGTGAATCTTGTGACAGTGGCAGCTCAGAGACATTAACTGCCTGGGGAACCAGAGGCGGAGACGTTGGATCTGAGCTGCCAGGGAAGTGTGGGGGGCTCGGTGCAGGGATGGAGGGGCTTCCTGGGCGAGGGTGCAGCAGAACAAAGGTCTGGCCACGTGCAAGCGCAGATTCCTCCGGAGAAAGAAATCGCCGCGGCCGGGGAGAGCTGGGGCAGCCAGACCCAAGGCTGAAAAAGGAGACTGGGCCCAGAGCACACCAGCCATGACTGTACCAGTAATTTCAACTTCATCAGAGACTTTGAAAGTGGGATGACCTGGTCACTGCTGTAGTTCCCTTCATTCATATGTTTCGTGTGAGCACGTGCTGGGCATTATGCACAGTACTGGAGCAGATAAAGGATGAACAGGACACACCTGGTGGGGGAGGAGCTGACGGGTTCATTGAGGAGACAGAAATATATAGACAGGTAACTAGTCTTCACATTAAGGAGAACGATCCTCGGGTGAGGTACCACTTTTGGAAGTATCACAAAGGCAGGGCAAATGGATTTTCATGGTTTTCAAAGTGAAAGGGCCTCTCTGCTGGGATGTGAACTATCAGCACGAATTCATGAAAGAAGGGTAATTTGGGAAGAGGGAAATATATGAGCAAAAGTCAGGAGACCTGAGGTTGCAGGACCTAGCTGGAGACAGGTCATCCGGCATGGCTAGAGCAAGTACTGGAGACAGAGACCCAGGCACGAAGGCCCCTGAATGACACTCAAAGGAGTCTTTCTCTGTAGATGGATGGGCTACTTGATCAGACCTCCAATTTTTGAGTGATGAAGCAGAATTTTAGATAGTTGTGCCAATCCAACTGCAGGGCAGGAGCATAGTGCAAGAGTTCAAGGGAAAGAGGAACAGAACTAATGAATATACAAAGGTTTCAAAGGAAGTGTCTACACCACCTTGGGGACTGGGGAAGGCCAGGGACCAGGAATTGTGAGGCTGTGGTCAGTGCTATTTGTTTCCCTTTAGAAAAGGAGGCTGACACTCACTGCCAGTCCCATGATAAGGCTCAACCTGGCGGGGGAGGGAGCCAGGGAAGAGGGCATGGTTGTTGGTTCTGCTCACTCCATCCACACATGGCTTAGTGACTATGTGGCCATTGTCTCTAGAGAGGGTGCTCCCCACATAAGCTCAAGTTAAGAGTTGGTTCTGGTAGAGAAAACTATATTGGGGGTAAGGAGTTTGGACACAATTATGTGTGTGGCATTTTTAGCAAACCCATTATATTAAAATCTGAAACATCACATTGGAGGGATGAGGTAGTTTGCTTTACTTTACAGAAGAGTTCATTATCCTCTTAACTTTTAAGACTTCAGCTACATGTCCCATTCTCATTGGAAAATAAGATCTAATTTATAAAACACTCAATTTACCCACAACTTCCCCGACTACATCATCAGTATGAGAAACCTCGAAGGCACAGGCTTCAGGTGCACAGTCCACAGAGGCTCAGGGCGAATTTCCTAGACTCTTCTCAGGTCCAGAGGCACAGAGACCAAGTCCAGCCCCTCCCACTCACCCAGCTTGCAAAGGAGGAAACAGACACAGAGCGGGTAGGGGCTATTCCAGGCTCACATATTAAAGTCCTCCTGAAAGAGCACGGATGTCAGAGTCATACGGGTCTGTGCTCAACCCTAATTGGCCAGACTGAGTTGTCAAGTCTTTCCTGTCTGTAAAATGGATAATACCATTTAGGATTGCTGTGAGGAGTAAGTGGAAACGGTGCCAAACTGCGTAAGCTTAGTACATGTTCAATGGCAGATCCCGTGCTTCTGAGTATATCCCTCACCTTACTCCCCACCCAGACCAGCAAATCACCAACACACCAACTCTGTGTCCAAATGTTGCTTTATCTTTCGGCATGAAAGATCTTCACAGTATCAAAAGAATTGGAAAAAAAATAAAATAAAAACAAAAACCAAACACAAAGAGAGCAGTTTGGGCCAGCAGTACCATCAGCCCCCGGCCCACAGGCCAGCCCAGTCCCTGGGCTCTGAGTGTGGAGGCTTCGTAGCACCAGGAAGCGGCTCTGCCGAGGTCCTGAGGGGCCTCAGCACAGTGTGGCATCCGTTCAGCTTTTGGTTGGTCAAGGATGGCAGGGAGCAGGGAGGGTCTTGGTTGGGCAGGCGGGGGCACACGGAGGGAGAAAGTGTAGACTTTCAACTGGCAGTCGAGGCCTCAGGACTCCCTGACAAAGCTCATTCTGGGCAGGGCCTGAGAAAGAACAAAACGGCAGGATCCCAATGAACAACAGCCCATGCCCCAGGCTCCCATACCGACTCTGGGTCCCCATGGAGGCAGGAGCAGCTGGCTGCCACCTTTGTTCCCTGGGCTAAAAACACTGAACAGATTCCCCGGATCACCTCTAGAGGAGGATGAAGGTTTAGGACCCTGTTGGAGGACAGAGTCCTGGAGTCTGTCAACATGTGGGACAACTCCTGAGTAACCCCACCCTCTGGCACTCACACTCTTACTGCCCAGAGCAGGGTGGAGGGGGTCAAGGAGAGCTCCCACTGGAAGGGAAGAAGGGGCACCTCTGCTTTGGAAAAGAGATCAGCAAAGGTGAAAGGGTCAAGAGGAGGCAGAGGGAAAAGATGGCTGGATTTGTTTCCTGGATGGGGATGACAGTGGAACTGAGCTTGTGGGAGCAGAGTCCACCCTTTTCTCTCAGTAGGGACAAGAGATAAAGTGCCTGAGGTCCCTGCTCCTCCTGGCTCCTGAGGTGGTAGAGAAGAGAGGCAGGAAGGCACTTTGGCTCTGGAAGATGCCCTGGGGCTACAGATATCTCAGTTTGGTGAAGGTTGGGGAGCCCAGCTCCCTCAGAGCAGAGGAGGGCTGAGGTGAATCTGAAGAAGACAGTCCTGGCTCTGGGGTAGCACAAGAGTGCCACAGGGAGCCCCAGCCTTGAAAGCTGTCCTGGCTTCAGGCTTTCTGGTCTGCCCCTGGAGAGCTATGGGACCAGGAAGTCTGTTGCTACAGCCCAGAGAGGAGCTGCCATGGCACTGGCAAGAGGAGGAAGACGACAGGTGGGGGACATAGTGGGAGACCGGGTATTCATGAGCTCAGCCCATCTGGCCCAGCCTTCTACTGCCTTGAGGGCAGCTGTGTGGCTGCCAACCACAAAAGGCCTGGCCCCAGGGATGAAGCTCAGGGTTGGTATGCAACTGCATAGCCACCGAGCCTCAGCCCAGCACAAGGCCTGCCTCCTAGCTGCCCTTCTTTTCCGCACCAGGGTTCCTGGTCCAATGCCTTCTCCAGTTTTCTGTTCCCAGTCCAAAACATCACCCAATACATCAATATTTTGACAAAAGGAGCTGTGCAAGTGGCTGGGAGGGGAGGCCAGAGCCATCTGTCTCTTCTTCCAGGAGGCAGCTTGGCTACCAACTTCCTCATGGAAATGGCCCTGTTTGGGAGAGCCCCCACCAATGCCTAAATGACCTATAAGGCCTTGGTCCAGCTTGCCTGTCCCCTCACTGCTTCCCTTGAGGCTGGCTCTTTCTCACATTGCTTCAGCTGGGAAGCACCCTGGTAGCCTGCATTGAGGAGCTGGGCCAGGCAAGTGGAATTCTACCTTGACACCTGATGTCTGGGGTGGAGGCCATCCCATGGGGCCTGCCACTGCCTGGCTTCCTTGGAAGGCAGTTGGTAACAGAGGTAGAGCCCTCATGCTGATATCCCAGGGCACGGCAGTCCAGGAAGGGCCCCTTCAGGAGCACGGGCAGGAGGGCCTAGCCCTCAGGAAGGGCCTAGCCCAGGAAGGAGTGATAGAAGAACAGAGGCCTACTGGAGTGGCCGCAGGAGAAGAAATGGGGCCTAGACCTCTGGAGACTGTAGCCAAACTGTGCAGTCACTGTGGAGGTGTAGGGGTTAGGACTGCCAAGTCCAACTTCCTGTGCCCCAGAACATAGAATGGTCTGGCAGGGGGCACAGAAGGTGGTAGAGCACAGGGAGTAGGTGCATGCAACACTTGGGGTCTCTATACCTCACTGAGCTGTGCTGGGAGTGGTTTTCTTGAGGCTAAAGTTGGTCCAGTTCACAGCAACTTTCTGACGAGTTTGCTTTGCAGAATCCAAACAGAACCTGTTGGATTTGGGAGATGTGGGAGAAGCACAATCAGAGGTTTCCTCCCTTCCTCACTGGACCCCTCTTCTAGACACTGTGTCCCAACCACTTAGAAAACCGGTTGGCTTTGCATCCTCTCTGGCTCCCAGAAACCACTGCCTGTGAGCCCAGGGGGCAAGGTACAAAGACAGCATGACTGCCTTGGGACACAAGTCCCCTCCTCATCTCCTGTTTCACTCTCTAGCTGTACTGGGCTGGCTTCTGTTCCCCTAAGGACAGCCATCCCTTGGCATATGCAGGAGACTGGGTCTAGGACTGCCCCCACCCCCCAACCCCCGATATCAAAATCTATAGATGCTTCCCATATCCTTTAAACCATCTCTGGATCGCTTATAATACCAATACAACATAAATGCTATGTAAATAGTTATAACTGTATTTTTAAAATTGTTATATTGTTATTTTTATCTGTTTTTTGTTTTTGAATATTTTTGATTGACGGTTGGTTGAATTCACACAGATGCAGAGCCAGTGGACACAAAGGGCCAACAGTACGCTGTGTTTCTTTCACCCTCAAACTTTTAGACACACTGGCCCCACAGTCACAAATACCTTTTTGTTGTACCTGGCCACGTTTCCTATTCTTCAGGTTTTAGCTCCGCCACCACACCCTTCTGGAAAGGCCTCCTGGCCTGCCCCACCCCCAGTGCCACTGTGCCCTCGCCCCTCCAACAGCATCTAACATAGGCTGCAGTTTTTGCTGTCCTGACTCCCTGTCTACACCATGCTTGATTCACTGCAGTCCCCAGAGTTCGGCCCAGGCAGAGCAAGAAACGTGAGTGAATAAACAAAGAAAATAAAGCTAGAAAAAGCCCTGGTTCTTGGGGCCTGACATGGCTCCTCCCTGTCCCGCGCACCATCCTGCCCTGTGGCGCCCTGGGTTCCAGCAAACAGGCTCTGGGAGAGGGCCTGGAGGGGCAGGGAGGTTCCCCAAAGGGCCAGGGCTGAGGAAGCATGACTTTCTGAGGCCCAGGGCACGATACAGGCTGTTTGTGGGCAAAACCTGGAGTCCTCTGCAAGTGAGAGAGCAGGCAGCCCACACCTACCTCTTAAAGTATTCCACCTCTCGGTCAGTCTCATCCATCTCCACCCCGTCCATGTCCTTGGGCAGGAACACATCGTCTAGGAAGACACAGCCAGGAGGGCTCAGTGCCCACCGCCAGGCTTCTGGGGTCATGCTCTAGGGGCAGTGCTGCCCACACTCGAGGACTGCCCTCCACCCCATGGCCTGGCTGGGGTGGGGGGTCAGTCACTCGGTTCCTGGTGCACTCACCCAAGGAGGAGGCCGGCTTCTCCTGCTTGTTGCGGCTGCGGCGGCTGCGGCCCTTGCCCTGGGGCAAGCTCTGTGGCCTTGCTGGGCCTGGGGGCTGCACAGACTCCTGCTCCGGAGGCCGTGCTTTGGCCTCGCCTGGCCAGTTTCGCCAGGAGCTGCCCTTCTCCTTTTCAGTTTTGGGGCTTCCAGACCACCCTGGTCCTGGCTGGCTTCCCCGGCTCCCCACTCCAGCCTCAGCACAGGTGCCCACTTTGGGAACCTCTGGGACCTTGCCTGGCTGCTTGGGGCCAGGGCTCTGGCCCTTAGCACTGAGAGCCTCTAGGCTGACCGGGGCCCGGGGGGCCAGGCTCACCTCGCTCTTCTTGGTCTGACTGCCCTGTCTTTTGCCCTTCCGTGGCTTCCCACATGAGGCCACCGCCTCAGGTAGCTCCTGCTTACAACTAGGGACCTCCTTTGAACTTGGCTCCTCAGAGCTAGGGTTGCCTGGCTGGGGTGTCTTGACCCAGATCACCCGGGACAGGTTGGGCACTGTGTTGAGTCTCCTCACTAGCCCGTTCTCAGGGACAATACCAGGAGGGGGGGCCCTCACCTCTGTCCATGGTGGGTGGGGGCCTCTCATTTCTGCCCATGGTGGGGCTGGCTCGCCTGGAGCTTGTAACGTGTGGTTCTGGGGGGAGCCCAAAGTCAAAGGGGACAGGTCAAGGTTGATGTCGGGCCGCTGCTCTGAGGAGCCACTGAGGTTTGAGGGGAGTAGATTCTGGGGCTCGGGCTCAGAAGCCCCCTCCTTAGAGAAGCCATTGCTGTCCATGCTGAGCTCACACACACTGAAGCTGGCACGGATGGAGTCCTTGACAGTGTTCTTGATCTCCTGCAGACGACTGCTCAGGAAGCTGTTGACCCGATCCAGTTCTCGGTCAGGCCACTCCAGGAGCCTCTCCCTGGCAGGCCTTGGCTCCCGGCTTCCAGAAACACTATTCACCTGCTTTAGAGTGTCTGCTGCCAACTGGGCCTTCTCCTTTTCCTGCCAATACAAGAGGCAGTTTCAGCAGGGGCTCGTCAGGTACCAGGCACAATGTGACACCTGACATATCAGCCTGGGGCCCAGCTCCACCACTAACTTGCTGGAGGCAGAACCTCGCAATCCTGCTCTGCACAATCCTGTCCCCCACCCTGTAGGAGTGAGGCTGGAACGCGATGAGACAGGTACATATCCTGGAGGTGGAGGGACAGTTACCCCCAAGGGGGTTGGGCGTTCACAGCTTGTTCATCCAGAGCCCCAGTGTCAGTCTCAGAGTACTCATCTGCAAATGGCAACAATAATTCTGGAGTGAATACGTAAGTGGGGACACATGTAAGGCAGACAGCCACTAGAGAGACATTCTCTCTAATACTGTATGTGGTAGGGGAAAGCCATGGGGCCTCCCAGAAGGAAGAGATGGGGGCTGAGACTACCATGGTAGATGAGACTGAGGCTTTGGGTGGCTGGGATGCCTGTGCCCTCCTGATGCTGGGTCTGGGCATTACCGAAGAGGGCCATGTTCCCATAGAAAGGCCACACCTGAAGTGTGCCCAATGGCATACCATGCATAGCCACACTGGGCCCTCACAGCAGATGCAGAAGCTGCCCCTTTGCCCAGGTGAGGATGGGGAGGCTCAGAGAGACTAGACCCTGCCAGTCAGCTGTGACAGACCTGGATCTAGAGAATCAAAATGAAAGTCTGTGGGCTCTGAGTCACCCCCACCTCTCCGCCCAAGTCCAAGGCAGCAGCAGGCCAACAAGGCCTTTGGGGGGACACAAAAGACAGATGTCAAGACCCTCGGGAAGGAGACGGTAATGGTGCACCAAGTGCTAGATGATGCCCATCACTTCATGGATTTCCAGTGGATTTGGGGATGGAGGAGGAAAAACAGGAACAGGAAACTAAGGAGACAAAGAAAAGAGGGCTTGCCACCACTCTCAGTACGCTCAGAGTGACTGTGTACCGTAGCGGGCAGGCCTGTATTCTCTCATTGCTCATGAACGCTGGCTCCACAACTGACTATGGCCAGTTGTCCCTGTGGCACCTTGGACAAATCACTTATTCTCTCTGAACCTTACTTTCGCTGTTTGTAAATTAGGGAGAAAAACACCTATACCTCGCAGGGTTGCTACGATAGCTGGGAGGGTCCGTGTGGAGCCTCTTTCCCTGCATGTGAAGGCTGGGCCTGGGCACTGCGGTGCTCAGGGTACAAGCTGCTCCGTCTGGAGCAGTGTTTCCAGCTGTGCACAGTGTGGAGGCCATGGGGACGGACGAGAACAGCAGGGCCCTTCGCCTCACTCCGCCCTGCACCAGCATGACTCTGCGGCTTCTGTTTGTTATAGATTGGGGTTTCATGGAAGATTTCAGAAGAAACTCTTGTGATTAAATACAAAAAGTCTGAAAACTACTGGTGTGGAGGGAATGACATAGGACCACATACACGTATGTTGGTAGCAAGAGAAGGAGAAAGCACAGAAATGCACATTTTCTACTATGTACAATGAGCCTGCCACTTTCCATAGGTTGTCTTATTTAATCCTCACAGCTGTCCTTGTTGCGTCATGATCCTCAATCTATAAATTAGAAACCTTGACTTTGGAAGGAATAAAGAACTAGCTCAAGGCCGGGCGCGGTGGCTCATGCCTGTAATCCTAGCTCTCTGGGAGGCCGAGGTAGGCGGATCATTTGAGCTCAGGAGTTCGAGACCAGCCTGAGCAAGAGCGAGACCCCATCTCTACTATAAACAGAAAGAAATTAATTGGCCAACTAATATATATAGAAAAAAATTAGCCGGGCATGGTGGCGCATGCCTGTAGTCCCAGTTGCTTGGGAGGCTGAGGCAGCAGGATTGCTTGAGCCCAGGAGTTAGAGGTTGCTGTGAGCTAGGCTGATGCCACGGCACTCACTCTAGCCTGGGCAATAAAGTGAGACTCTGTCTCAAAAAAAAAAAAAAAAGAACTAGCTCAAGGTTACACGGCTAGTAAGTGGCAGAGTCAGGACAATACACCCAGGTATGATCTCCAGAAGTTCCCAAGTTTCTCCACTCCGTCAGACAACCATTTACTGACCATCAACTCTGTGAGGCGATGGGCTGGGCCTGGGAGTTGAGCCGAGTGTGAAGCACAGTCTCTCCCCTTGCTGACATTACTGTGATGGGGGAGACAGACATGGCAACACAAGCTGTTTAGTTTAGAGTGATGGTGACAAGTGATATAGGGAAGAAAGCACAGGGTGCTCTGGGAACCTGGAGGAGGTCTTCCTAACTCAGACTGGGTCATCAGGGAATGCTTCCCAGGGGAGGTAGTAGCAGCACTAAGCACTGAAGGGCAAGTGAGATCATCCTGGAGAAAGTGAGACAAGCTCTACCTAGACAGAAGGAAGGACAAGTGTGAAGGCTGGGAAATGGGAAAGCACAGTACCTTCTGGGAAAGCACAGTACCTTCAGGGAATGCAAATCATTCAGCTGGAGCCCAGATGGAGGGTGGGGGAGGGAAGGGGCAGGCAGGGCAGGTAGGCCAGAAAAGAGAGGCTGAGGGATGAAGCTGGCAAGCTAAGCAGAGGCTGGATCATGGAGAGCCCTGTAGGCCACGCTAGAGTCTGGGTTTGATTCTGAGAGCAATGTTCAGCCACTGAAGGCTTTAAAGTAGTGGCAGTAGAGTGGAGAGAAGTAGACTGGTCTGAGCTATTGGGGAAGTGGCATGGATAGGACTTTAGGTGACAGGAGGGGAGACAGAATGAGTCAGGAAAACAATACCGACAACCATGATGGCTGCCAAGCTACCACCGACCCAGCAATCAAATGTGCCAGGCACTCTGCCCGACATTTCCATGCGCCACTTCACTTCATCCTTGCAATAATCCATGACTTAGGTTCTGTTATTCTCATTTTGTGGATGAAGAAATTGAGGCTTAGAGATTAAGTGATATGCCCAAGGTCATACAGCAAGCGTGGCAGAGCTGAGCTTCAAACCGTGGTCCAATTCCAAGGTCCGCTGCTCTTGGTCACTGTGATGCATGTCCCCAGGATGGTGCCCATGGTTCTGATTCAGGAACAGGGTGGACGGTGGTGCCATTAACTAGAGAGACAACGGAGAAGGAAGAGCAGGCCTCTTTGGAGAAAGATAACAAGCTCAGTTTGGGATGTGCTGAGTTTGAATTGCCTGTAGGATATCCCTAAGGAGATGCCCTGTAGCAGTGGGAGGCATCAATGTGAAGTGCAGGGAGGAAACACTATCTAGACCTTTCTAGGTGACCTCTCTCTTTTCCAGGGAGATGTCCTCAAGAGGGAGAGTCGGGTAGAGGAAGAGGAGCTCACCAAGAGACAGAAAGGAAGTCAGAGAGGCAGGTGAGAAATCTGGAGGATATGGTATTCCCGCTGCCCTTTCCCTGGCCCTGCTTGGCTGAGGACAGAGCAGCCAAAGACAACGTTTGAAAAGGAGGCCAAACAAAATGTCAAATGTTCTTAGTAAGCAAACAAGATAGGAACAGGAGAGTCAGCCTCTGATTTGGCAACAAAGAATTCCTTGGTGACTCTGTGGAGGGGGTGTGGGTAGAAAACAGTCTACAGTGAGCTGACAAGGGAAGTGAATATAGACACCATTTTTCAAGAACTTTGACTATGACGAAAGGAAAGGGACTGGAGGGGGTGTGAGAGGGACAGTTTGCTTTCAAAAAAGAGTGAGTAGTGGACCCAATGAAATGTGGATGGGAAATACCATGGAGGAGAGGCTGAACTATAGAGCAGGAAGCTCAACGCTGGCCAGAGGGGGCAAAAAGGACCTCGTGGGGAAGAGCAGAGGCTCATGCCTGTAATCCCAGCACTGTGGGAGGCCAAGGCAGGAGGATCACTTGAGGCCAGGAGTTCGAGATCTGCCTGAGCAAGAGTGAGAGCCTGTCTCTACAAAAAATACAAAAATTAGCTGGGGGTGGTGGTACATGCCTGTGGTCCCAGCTACTCGGCAGGGTGAGGCAAGAGGATTGCTTGAGCCCAGGAGTTTGAGGTTGCTGTGAGCTATGACGATGCCACTGTACTCTAGCCCGGCGGCAGGGTGAGGCTATCTCAAAAAAAAAAAAAAAAAAAAGAAAGAAAAAGAAAACGAAAAGGAAAGAACAAAAGAATGTCTGCTCAATGGCTTTTTTTCCCCTCATTGAAATAGGAGGTATGGTTATTTGCCAAAAAATAAGACGGGGCTGGGAAGGCCTAGATGTTTGAGAAGAATAGAGGGCTGACAAAGGGGCTGTGGCGAGTGGGGGTGATGAGTCCTGCCAGGCAAGGCAGGGCTCACAAGGCCGGGTGCTACAGATTCAATCCTGTGCTTCCCACGAGATGTAGAGGGAGAGGGGGAGGGGGAGGCAGGCTGGGGTGGAAACCAGGGATGCGGTTTTTAAGAGAGTTTGAAGGAAGGGCAATGGGACAAGGAAGAAAGAAAGCATTAGGTCAATTTGTGTATTCTCTTACCTATCCTTAGCAATGTTTACTCAGTTCAAGTGACAGAATGAGGGGCTGGCTGGGAAAAAGAGAAAGGGGCAGACAACAGTCTTCAGTGGGTGTAAAGGAGTGGCCAACAGGTGGCAGATGACAGAGCAGGAGTTTCTATACAAAGCCATGAGAGTGACAGTCTGGTAGTGGGATAAGGGAGCAAAAAGAAACGTGGCTCTATTTACCTCTTGAGGTGGGAGAGCATGAGCAGCCATCACTGGACAGCTACTGTGGGAAGCTGGGTTTGGTGGACAGCAAGATTGTGGTTAAGTCCGGAAGGTAGAAGGACATTAGGGAGGAGAGGCTGCTGGATAAATACATAGTGACCATAATCACCTATCATAGGACACTGCAACTGCCTGTGTATGTCTGTCCTGCCCACAGCCCAACGACTAAGCCTAGAAAGCCAGGGTTATCTGATTCCATCTGTGCCCTGGCCTCTGGCCTGGGCCTGACAGACAGGAGCTGTGCAGCAAGCTGTGGGATGGGTGAGCACAGTGTGGTCAATGGCAACCCAGAGAGACATGTGAGGTGTGGTGGAAGCACAGGGGAAGAAGTTAGTCAAGACCATCTACAAAGGAGGCAATAGCTGAACTGACCTTGGAGGGAAAGTTTGTCAGGAAGACAAGGAGAGACAAGAGAGCATTATCAGTAAAGAAGAAGGGATGTCTGAGCATACACATTTATGAAATGCACACCAGACCTGGCAACTGCCAAGTGTGCTCTCTGGAGACCTAACTGGGAATCACTACCCTGAGAGGCCAGGAAAGGCCAGAGAGACGCCTGCGGCCCACTCAACACTCTGGCTGGGTAGCTCTGGACAGGAGAAAGAAAGTGCTGATCATTTTCTGAAGGCAATGGTGGCACCCCTTGGCTCACTACTTCAGGCTGGAAGAGAAGGGTCCTGGTTGTTGTTTGGGCTGGAAAAAGACGGAGAATCACTTCTGCTTTCCAGAGCACTAGGGCTGTTTGACCACCCAAGAACTGGAGCTAGCTGGTTGTTAAACACAAATCTCTTCGGATGCTGTGTCACTGTGCAGATGCAGCTGGGGGTAGCCAAGCGAAGAGGTAATGAAGCCACAAGGGACAAGCTATCAAGCCCTGGGGCTCATCTGGCAGCAGGACTGCTGGGAAACAGCTTCCCGGGTTCTATCCTCAACCCTGAGGACTGGTTCATTCCCATGGCTTCAATTACATCTCTGTGCTGGCAATCACTAGCCCCACACCTCCATCTCCACTTGGATGTCTCATGGGAACCTCTGAGTCAACATGCCTCAACTGAGTCCACCGTGTTCTGCAAATCCCATCCTGGCTCCGTGAAAGGCACCACCATCTTCTGGTCTCTAAGCAACACCTGGGACACACCCCTGACTCCATCTCCTGTTCTGTCATCAGAGCACCAAGGCCCGTCACTTCCATGTTCCTCTGAAAAATCTCTCTTCTGTTCCGGCCCCACCATCAATCATCTCTCCTATCACTTCCTGCCTGAGGTATCAAACTCAAGGTTTTCCTGCCTCAAGTATCACCCCACCAGTCTACCTTCCACAGCGCCATCTGTCTTAGAATATAGATGTGACCAGGTACATTCTTTGATTACAACCCTCCTTACCTGTAGGATAAAGCCAAGCTCTTCAGCAGGCCTCTGAGGCCCTCCCTCAACCCCACTGTGCACCCCGCCACTCTTCTGCTGTTTTGACTGCATCAAGCTGCTGAGAAATGTGCTGTGCCCACCGGCAGGAGGGCCCTCCTGATGAATCTGCACTCACTCCCTGTGTCTCAGCTCACAAGTCAGCCTCTTGTAAAGCCATTTCCAGGCAGGATGGGAGACTTCCCTCATCCTGGTACTTGTCACATGCTAACATACTTGTCCGGTTTTGTGTCACTCTCCCCATTGGACTGAGCTTCTCCTAGGTGAGAACTTAACTGCGTCATACTTTGGCTGCCAGTACTTGTAGAAGCATTTGCTTGAATGAATAAATGACCAACTGAAGCAAGTCCTTGTCTTGGAGGAATTCAGCAAGCAGCTTCTGAGGCCAGGACACGTTTTTCCTCCAATCATTTGCCCCAGGCTCCCTGACCCTGATGCCTCCCAAATGCCTTCAGACCTTCCCAGAACAGTGAGCCAAGCTGAGGCCTTTGGCAGCCAGCACCATTCACACCCCAGAAGTCTTGGGGTTTGGGGTGAGGGATTCCTCAGGGAGGAGAGGTGGCAGAGCTGAGCTCCCCCCCACACCCACCTTCTTTTTCAGCTTGTGCCGGGCCCGCTTGGCGGCCCTGGCGCTGTTGGGGACTTTGGGCTCCGTGCTGTTGATGAATTCCAGCAGCTCATCCACATCTCGGTGGTCCACGGCGGGCTCCCCAGGGATCCCGCCCAGGGCGCCCCCCTTCATGGGCAGCTCCTCTTTCCGCCTGGTCAGCCTTGAGCGGAGCTTCTCCCGGATCTCGGTATAATTCCGACTCGTCGGGGCAGCGGGTGGCTGGGGGAGGGGGAGGTGCTGACATTACACCCTGGGCCTGGGAGGCCCATAGCACTCCCACCCGCTGGCACCAAGTACGTGGTGAGAAGCGAGACAACTGTTCTCTCTACCAGCAGCCACCAAGACCCAATGGCTTCACCCTCAGCCAGGCTCTGAACTGGTGGGTGAAGGGAGTGGGAGGGAACAGGGCAGAGCTGGGCAAACACTGGGGAGCCAGGAAAGCAAGTTTGAGCCTGGGCCTCGTCACTGGGAAGCTGTATGACCTTGGGCGAGTTACTGAGTCTTTGTGAGCCTCAATTTTGTCATCTCTAAAATGAGGATATTAACCCCTAGCTCAAAGATGACTAGCAACTTAATTACTTTCATTTCTTCTATCCTCAACTGCTCTACCCTAACCAGCAATCCTTTCTTCTTCACCTTATGAGACTTCTGAACTGCTTTCTCCCCCTGTCCAGAGATAGCATGTACTCTGATCTGAGCCTCCTTCCTGGCGCCATCTGTGCTCACGGCCTGTCCCTCGGCTGGCTGTCACACTTGGGGAACTGAGAGCCTTTTTGCTTCCACTCTGCCTTCATCACGCCCAAGCGTTCACTTCTCTGGGATTACACACGTATACATACTCATCAGAATCATAGCTTTCTCTCTGCCACTTCCTTTCCTTTTGCCTAAGGAAAAAAAGTCAATCTTAAGAGAAACCACAAGAAGAGCAAAGGTAGCAAAATGTTAAAAAATACCCTACCTCACAAATGTGCTGTGAGGATCAGGCGAGCGTATGCAGGTGCAAGGACGCACATGGTCCCAGCGCGGTGATTAGCACCATGAGCAAGAGGTCTCTGAGGGGGAGCAGGGCACTCCTTCTGCTCACCTTGGCTGGCCCCCAGCCCTTTCTGGCCTGGCAGGCTCACTCACCGCATTGTGGCCGAAGAACTCACAGTAGCAGCAGTCGCAGAACTTCCCGTCTCTCTGGTGGGTGGAGGACGAGGTGCAGGAGCTTCGCTCAGAGCTGCTATCCTCTTCCTCGCCTAGCCCCTCATCTGCCTCGCAGGGCTGGGGCAGCTGGCAGGTCAGGCCACTGTGTGCAAACTTGTGCCCCTTGCACCCGGGGTCTCTGCTGATAGAGAGAGAGACAGGCCCAGAAGTGAGGTTGGGTGATGCAGGAGCAGGTCACAGCAGGAGCCCATGAAGCGTTCATCTGCCACCTTAACTGCCCTCCACCCGCCTCACTCCACAGAAGTCCGAGGCAGTCATACTGGCACCTCTCACAGTAACAGGGCCAACACCTGTGGTGTCCCTTAGGGCCCACCACATCCACAAATGCTGCTCTTCTGGAAAGGTTCCCCATGCCTCCCCTGCTTATGCCCACCACGTGTCCTTCTCAGGGCACTGTGTACACCTCTTTCCATCCTCCTGTTTATTGTTTGTTCAGGCAGGAACTATGTTGCTTCTATTTTGGGGTTTCTGGGTATAGCATAACAACCATGCACACAAGAGGTGCTCAATAAGTAGGTCTGAACTGATCAGTGGGCTGATGGCTCCCCTGGAACATTCAGGGGGTCAATGACATCACTCTCACTTTCTAAAGTCCTTATGACCGAGTTATGCTCTGCAGCAGTGGGTGGAGCTGCCTTAACCACAGGGCACTGAGCTGAGGAAAAGCAAGTGTCTTCAGGGCCACAGACTATAAGAGGTACAGGTACTGCATTCAGCATGTTATTTCTGACCATCCCAAGTCCTGCAAAATATAAGTGTCATTATCCCCTTTATGCAGTGGTGGAGACTGAGGCTCAGGGTGCTTAACTGCTCTGCTCGGCAGGTGACCAGGACTGAAAACCATGTCTCTCTGTGTGCAAAGCTCATTGCACTCCCCTGCCTCTGGACTTTGGGAAGCATCAAGGGAAGCTTGTAATACAGAACATCTTGGCAGGGTCAGAATGAGACATGGGCCTGAAAGGTCCGAGAACGGGAGCTGGGAAGAACCACAGCCCTCAGCTGGGCCATCAGCAGCTGAAGTGCTGCAGGAGCTGGTCCCAATGCTGAGGTTCCAGGAGCCAGGGGAGCTGAGAGCAAGGACAGAGCTCAAGGAGCTATGTGGACACCTAGTCCAGCACAGCCCCTCTCTGCTGTTAGGAAGGACACTGAGCCATGGAAAGGATTAAAACAAGGAGGGTGGCAGGAATCATCATCAGTGGTGCTTATAGAAGTTTATACCGAGTCAGCCATTCTTTATCTATCACATCAGCAAAATTGATTTTAGAAAAATTAAAATACCCAGTGCTCCTGAGAATATGGAAAAACTGGCACTCATTGTTGGTAGTTACATCAATTTGGAAAGCCCTCCTCCAAAAACAAAACAAAACAAAACAACCCAAAAAACAAAAAAAACAAACACCCTCTGATAACTTTTTTTCATTCCAAGGAATCTGTTAAAGGAAAAAATTCCCAAAGAGGAAAAAAGCTTTTAGAGAAGTTATTTATAATGTTAAAATATTGGAATGACTAAATGTTCACAACTGGACTATGGTCAATGTTCTCCAGCCTTTAAAGCTGTGGGCTCATAACACCACACAGGAATATAACATGCTGACAAGGTAATGCTAAGTGAAAACCAGAGCATGTGAACTGCACAGACACCATCGACACCGAGTGTAACGAAGACACCTGAGGGAAAAAAAACTGCCAAGAGTGGTTGCTTTAGGGCAGTGGAATTCTAGAATGGGAAAATCTAAAGGCATAACAAACACAAGTCAGATTTGTAATATAAAAATATACATTGGGCCGAACGAGGTGGCTCACACCTGTAATCCTAGCACTCTGGGAGGCTGAGGTGGGAGGATCACTCAAGGTCAAGAGTTCGAAACCAGCCTGAGCCCGTCTCTACTAAAAATAAAAAGAAATTAATTGGCCAACTAAAAGTCTATAGAAAAAAGAATTAACCAGGCATGGTGGCACATGCCTGTAGTCCCAGCTACTCGAGAGGCTGAGGCAGAAAGATTGCTTGAGCCCAGGTTGCTATGAGTTAGGCTGATGCCATGATACTCTAGTCTGGGCAACACAGTGAGACTCTGTCTCAAAAACAAAAAACAAAAAAAAAAACATGCATTGATCTTCTCCAAAGAATTCTTTCAAACATACATTAATATAACCTTTCTCAGCACTTACAGTTACTCCTAGGAATCTCCCTAAATGACATAGTTACTCATTCAAAAACAATCTGGTGCAAGGATGCTCATTACATCCTCATTTGTCATGGTTAGAAAACTGGAAATGCCTAAATGTCCAGGAATAGGGGAATGAGAAAGTAAACTATGCTAGAGCTATACAGTAAGACATTGTTTGGCTATTAAAAAGTAGCAAAGAATTTTTACTGGGGAAATGATGTAATGTTAAAAAATTACTACTAAACAAAAAAGTATACCAAATAGGTACCTAATTATGTCATTTATATACGGAAATATCAAGAAGAAAATATATCACAGTGGTAGAGTTTATCTTTAGGTTGTGAGAACGTTTTTTTCTTTATACGGTCTTAACTGTTCCAAGTTTTTATAAAAAAAAAAACAATAAACACATATTATGTTCAAAACTATAAAAACAATTAAAAAACCATAGTCTAGGCCAGGTGTGGTGGCTCATGCCTATAGTGCTAGCATTTTGGGAAGCGGAGGCAGGAGGATCGCTTGAGCCTAGGAGCCTGAAGTTGCAGTGAGCTATATGATTGATGCCACTGCACTCTAGCCCCAAAAACCTGTAGTCTATCTTTTACTTTACACCCCAAAAGGTATCCTCATCAAAGTTTTCGAAAACTCTAAGTTCAAGTGAGCAGGGAGTTTGCCTTTCATGCTGGCACTTACCTGTGAGTGCTAGGGAGTGGCTGAGAGCTCGGTGGCGGGAGGAGAGGCCCGCTGCAGTGCCCACCGCAGTGCCCGCTGCAGGGGTGGCCGCACCCTGAGAATGGCGGAGGCATCTTCAGGAGCGGCATGCTGGTGGAGGGCAGGTGGGGGCTCTGACATGACCCTGGGGTGTGGGGAGCAGCGGCAGCAACGGGGCACTCTGAAGCCTGGGCAGGGAAAGGTGCTGCCGGGGTGGCAGGCAGCAGGTGTGGGTGGGGTGGGGAGCCACAGGAGCCAGGGTGAGAGGGTGTCAGAGATGCTGGCTGGGGGTGGTGGCCGGTGGGGCTGTTAGGGGGAGCAGTGAGGTCTGAGTGCTGGTGGTGCTCCAGGATGGGGAAAGCCTCACCTGTGGGCGGAGGGAGGAGAAAGGGGTCAGAATGGGAGCCCAGACCTGGGAAGGAAAGCCCAGAGGCTGACTGCCACCACATTCTATTTGCTGTGAGCAGAGGGCACAGAGTCTCAGCACAGGGGACCTGGAGCTGGAGGGGATTCTATGGGCAGCAGGTCGACTGGGAGAAAGCACCATGACTGTTGGCCCGCAAAAGGCCCCACACCTTGCTGTTTCCCTCTCTCACTCTAAGCAGACATTACTTATTACCTGTGTCAATGTACAGGTAAAGATGACACCCTTTGACCAATGTCTACTGACCTAACAATTTCTGTGGTCCCAAATATATCCTATTCTATGGTGACCAGTGGAGCATCCAGATTTGAGGATCCACCCAAAGTGGCACTATATCTAAAAACTTTAGTACAAAAAACCTGAAAATCTAGATTCTTAAGGACCTCACAAGCTGATCCGTAACTTTACTCTTAGCTGGAGAAAGATGTGGCATATATGTGAGTCAATACACTTACGTATTCAAAAACCAGCAAATTTTTTTTTTAGTCTCCCTATTTGACACTTAAAAGTTATCAATCTCTAATCACCTGGGGAAAGGCAGAATGATGTGAGAGGTAGGTGTGTGGGTGATTAAGTCTGCCATGAATGGGCTGTGTGTTCTGTCTTGCAGGGTCTCCAGGGGTCCACCTCCTGCTCAGAGGTGTTCCTGAGGCCTGGAGCAGGTCTGCAGAAGCCAAGGAGCAGCAGGCCAAAGCTCTGCCTCTGGGCCACAGGGACCAAACCAGCCAGGGTATGCCAGACTCCTGGGGGCCCAGATTTCAGAGAAGTGGGAAAAGGCCATGACAACTCTCTGTAGCTTATGTACCAAGATAAATGGAGTTATGTTCTGTTCAACTTTCATAATTCTGGGGTCAGCACCACTTTGAAGAACTCAGCCCCTCCACTTAGAAGTATGACAGTAAATCGTATTTACATAATAAACTAATAGCCCACAGGTTTTGTCTCTGAGAATTATCTGAGTCTAAAGAAGACTTATACAGCAGCTAAATTGGCTAATATCATTATAGCTTGAACTGCCAATCTCTTGTAGACATAAGTACAGTGCTTTTATACCTATCCCTCAGGTAGGGAAATCAAGGGCTAGGAAGACAAGGTCATTAGGTCTTCTGTGGTGTTACAAGGGTCAGATGTCAGGTGATCTAAGTCCTACTTCCCTGGGCGTCCTTCCCAGATGCCACTTCCTACTCATACAGTGCTTGCCAGGTCCCCTCTAGGATCCAATGGGAAAACTGTGAGAGCCAGTCATAGTTTTGAGGGGTATATTTTTCTCTACCAGCAGTATTATGCTCAGAGTCTTGAGGAAAGGAGTTCCATAGTGTCTAGGCTGCCCCTGCTTCCATGAGAACAGCTCCACTTTTACTTACTTTAGTAACTGATCTTGTGATTTGTTTCAACAAAATGGATATGAAAACACAGCTGTCTACATTTACAGGGCCTGGCTCTCTCCCGAGCTTGGAGACTCACCGGGGATGGTAGGAGGACTCCCAAGTGAGCTGCCTGGCATGGCCCCGCTGGAGTGTGGGGAGTTCCAGAGGCCCGAGAGCTTATGTGCTGACAGGAACGAGCTGGGATCCCAGTCCCCTGAGTTCCCATGGCAGGAGGAGGAGGACGAGGACGAGGATGATGAAGAGGAGGATGAGGACAAATGAGAGTCACCCCCGCAAGACTGCGATTTGCAGGATGTATGTGACAAGGAGATCTGGAGAAGGGAAAGAAAAAGGCTCATGGTCAAATTGCAAACATCAGAGCTGACCCTCTGCTGCCTCAGCTTACCCCAAAGGAGGGCCTCCTCCTCCAGGCCCCTGTGCCATGGCCAGAACAATTAGCACAGCTCCAGGTCAGGGACAAATGAGGGCCAGGCAGGGGCTGTGATGCTCCCAGCTACATGAAGTGTGCAGAGACTGTGGCAGGGGCAGACTGACTGCGAACTGTGGGGAATAGCTAGAGCTGCCAGTGACAGGAAGGGCCTTTCAGTCAGGAGTCTGAAGCTAAACTGATCCTGGGCAAAAGAGAGGGTCTGGAGGGAAAGGCTGCCATAGAGCTGAAGGCAGCAGGCTCACACACGGAGGCAGGATCACCATCTACCAGTACCTATGAATAGGCCCTCATCCTGTGCAGAAACTATCTGGAGGGGCCAATGGGCTGTCAGAAGTTTCTCCCTTCTTCCCCCAAATTTGAACCCAAGCTGCTAATGCTGTGTCAGTGCAGCCCAGCAGCTTCCATGCCTGGGCACAGGGGCTGCCTGACGGCAGGGAAGGAGCAGGCTGACTCCTCTGGGGAGGCAGCGCTCCTGCAATCAGGGACCCCACCCCTTTCAGTAGTTACCTACCGCCACTGCATGTTCTCGACCTGTCTGCCTTTCATCTTCCTCCATGCTCTTTCGGCAAGTCTGGCAGACCCATAAGGGCATCTCGCCTAGGAGATTCTTGACGAGCTTTGGCATGAAGTCGGGGGGCAGCTTCTCACCCTGCAACACCAGTCCGTTTTGAGAAGGGCCTTCTTCCCAGCCTTTGCGTTCCCGGTGACATAGCAGGCAGCAAGTCTGCAGAGAGTGGCTGGAGGCGAGAGGGACCTGCCCAATAGACAGAAACAGGGTTTCCCAGGATGGGAAAGGCTCTTCTTAGAAACAATGGTAACAGTATTAGTAATGCCACTTATTACGTGCCAGGCACTGGGTGAGGCACTTTACATACATAATTTTAGTCCTTGTAACAGCTCTGCAAATGAGGTGTTCTTATTCCCGCTTTTTTTAGATGAAGAAACAGATTTTGAGAAGTTAAATGAGTTGCCCAAGGTTATAGAGGTTGAACCCCTGTAAGCCTAACTCCAAAGCTCATGCTCAAACATCCTAATGCCCTGGTGTCCCCAAATCTTAAAGGTTAAAGAGAAGATGGCCTTTCCCTCTCTGGCATGTCTGGGAGGGGCCACAATTCTTGGGCTGCTTGTGCAGCCTACAGACCAATCCCCATCTAGAAGGAAAGAATGCTTTCAGACAATGGAGAGTTTAGGAGAACATGTGAGTTTTCTGCAGAGCTGCACAATTCCTTTAGGATCACAGCAACAATTTGGAGGGGTGTGTACAGTCAAAAAGCATCAACTCTATTGAAAACTGTGTCGGGGTAAGGTAAGGCTCTGGCTGGTACTCTTGGGAGGCAGTGAGTATGGTGAGAACTGGGCTTTGGGGTCAGACAGATACGCACTCTAATCCCTGCCTGACCATGTATTAGCTGAGTGACCTTGAGCAAGTTATTTAACTTCTCTGAGTTCCAATTCCTACCTATCTTGCAGAGTTGTTTTGAGGATCACTGCATAAGCAGGTATAGTGCCTGTCCCTGTGCATGCCCATAGCATGGGCCAAATACCCAGTCATTACTTAGGGCTGTTTTTCCCTTCTAGGACAAACTTGACCCAGAAATATATGCCAACAGGTTTTCTTTCACACTAAAGGGCCCTGACTAAAAGACTGATTGCTTTAGTGTCCTCAATTAACAGCTTTCCTATACCCTGCAACTTTGTATTCCCTCCACCTCTGACACTGGGCTTGGCTATGTCACTTTCTTTGGCCAATGGGATATTAGGAAACCAGATGCCAGCCATAAACTTAAAGAGTGTATGCATTTCCGCTTGCTTCCTTGCATGGCTGGGCTTGCTGAATCTTGCACCTCTGCGATGCCATGAGAGCCTGACCAGGCTAGCTGCTGGAGAGATGTGAGAGACATGTGGAGAAAGCACAGTTTTCCCAGCTGATCAGCCTGCTGATCAGAGATATGTGAGTGAGCCCCACTGAGATCAGCCAAGCCTGCTCAATCAGCAGAAACACCCAGGCAAGCAATGGACTCATGAGAAATAGTAAATGGTGCTGTTTTAAGCCACTAGGTTTTGCGGTGGTTTGTTATGCAACAATAGTTAACTAACATACCATCCAAACTTACCCACTGCTAGGTAACATGTGCTTGCAGAAGACTAAAGGAATAATAAGGGTATCATCACCCCTCATCCTACCAATAAAACAATGTCATCATCTTTCTTGCATGAAATCACCTTCTCACAAGGAGTTGGCATCAGGGTATCCTTAAATCTGTAATGTATAATTACAACTGACCTGGGTCCCTGGTTTCTTGAAAAACAAAGGAACCCAGCGGTAGTACCAGGAGCATAATGAAACATTTGGGAGTACTTGGAAGTACAAGGAACTCAGAAAAGAATACTACAGAGATACAAATTTTACATGTGCAATTCCCAAAGGATACTGCCTAAATTAGTCTCTGCCAAGGGAACATTTCAGTGAAACAAGGTAGTTGCTAAATGGCAACTGCAAAAGGAATCTGTTGATAGTAACTTCTTATGGAAAGGGGTAGAAAGTTGATAGAGAAGGATGTTGTTCAGAGAAACTAAGGCAAAGGAAGCCTTTCTGATGACTATACCTAGGAGATTTTCCACTGCTACAAGATGCCAAAAAAGAAACTCTAGGGGCCAGGTGCGGTGGCTCACGCCTGTAATCCTAGCACTCTGGGAGCCTGAAGCAGGCAGATGGATCAAGGTCAGGAGTTGAAACCAGCCTGAGCAAGAGCAAGACCCTGTCTCTGCTAAAAATAGAGAAAGAAATTAATTGGACAACTAAAAGTATATATAAAAAATTAGCCAGGCATGGTGGTGCGTGACTGTAGTCCCAGCTACTTTGGAGGCTGAGGCAGGAGGATCACTTGAGCCCAGGAGTTTGAGGTTGCTGTGAGCTAGGCTGACACCACGGCACGCTAACCAGGGCAACAGAGTGAGACTCTGTCTCAAAAAAAAAAAAAAAAAGAGAAAAAAACAAAGAAAGAAAGAAACTCTAGGTAGAGGAGGTGAGGCTAATGTCCAAGTCCCTTTCCCTGTCACACTGGTGAACACATTCTTAAGGTAAACACCAGGACATGTAATTTTACTATATAGTTTTATTTCATTTGAGTGCTAGGGTTTCTAAGTCATTACATAAGCTGAAAATCTTGTATGAGTAAAATTATTCTTGAAATTCTTTATATGGCCTGTAAAGTACAATACACAGTCATCCCTTGGTACCTACGGGAGATCAGTTCCAGGACTCCCCATGGGTATCAAAATCTGCAAATGTTCAAGTCTGTGATATAAAATGGTATAATATTTGCACATAACCTATGTACATCTCATAATATCTACATTGCTTATAATATTTAATATAATGTAAATGCTATATAGTTATTTTACCGTATTTTTTAGGGAACAAGGAAAAAATGTTTGTACAGTGATCCATTTTTTTAAATGAGTATTTTCTATCCATAATTGGTTGACTCAACAGATGCAGAGGGTTGACAATATACAGTTCTGTAGGTATGACCAAGAATTCAAATGTATAAGGCAATGTATAAGTGTTTTTTGTTTTATTTTAAAAGTAGGCCGGGCGCGGTGGCTCACGCCTGTAATCCTAGCTCTCTGGGAGGCCGAGGTGGGCGGATCGTTTGAGCTCAGGAGTTCGAGACCAGCCTGAGCAAGAGCGAGACCCCATCTCTACTATAAATAGAAAGAAATTAATTGGCCAACTAATGTATATAGAAAAAATTAGCCGGGCATGGTGGCGCATGCCTGTAGTCCCAGCTACTTGGGAGGCTGAGGCAGAAGGATTGCTTGAGCCCAGGAGTTTGAGGTTGCTGTGAGCTAGGCTGACGCCATGGCACTCACTCTAGCCCTGGGCAACACAGCGAGACTCTGTCTCAAA
>VSMD01018155.1:0-48194 GCA_008750895.1 Mirza zaza | reverse complement strand
GAGACCCCATCTCTACTATAAATAGAAAGAAATTAATTGGCCAACTAATATATAGAAAAAAAATTAGCCGGGCATGGTGGCACATGCCTGTAGTCCCAGCTACTTGGGAGGCTGAGGCAGCAGGATTGCTTGAGCCCAGGAGTTTGAGGTTGCTGTGAGCTAGGCTGATGCCATGGCACTCACTCTAGCCTGGGCAATAAAGTGAGACTCTGTCTCAAAAAAAAAAAAAAAAAAAAAAAAAAAAAAAAAAAAAAAAAAGACAAAAGATAACAAGGATGGCAAGGATGTGGAGAAAAGGGAACCCTTTCACATTGTTGGTGGCAATGTAAATTAATACAGCCATTATGGAAAACAGTATGGAGGTACTTCAAATAATTAACAATAGAACTTACCATATTATCCAGAAATTCCAATACTGGGTATATATATCCAAAGCAAATGAAATCAGTATATATAATTGATATCTGCACTCCCATGTTTATTGCAGCATTATTTATAATAACTGAGATATTGAATTAACCTGTGTCCATCAACAGATGAATAGATAAAGAAAATGTGGTATATATACACAGTGGAATACTATTTACCATAAAAAATAAGGAACTCCCATCACTTACAACAACATGGATAAACCTGAAGCACATAATGCTGAGTGAAAAAAAAAAACAGGCATGGAAAGGCAAGAGTGGCATGATCTGATTCGTATGTGGAAGCTAAAAATAGTTGATAGGATAGAAATGGAAAGTACTGAAGAAGAGAGAATGGTGTTTATCAGGGAATGGAGGGGTTGGAGAGGGTGGGGAGATGTTGGGCAGTGGACACAAAATTTCATTTAGACTGGAGGAAAAAGTTCAAGATCTATTGTACAACATTGTGACTATAATGACAATATGTTGTATCCTTGACAAATGCTAAGAGAGTGGATGCAAACTGTTTTCACCACAAAAATGATAACTATATGAGGTAATGTACATGTTAATCAGCTAGATTTAGTCATTTCACAATGTATATACTCTTCAAACCATCATGTAACATACAATAAATACATACATTTTATCTGCCAATGTAAAATAAATAAATTTTAAAAAGCATAGGCTGGGCATGGTGGGTCATGCCTTTAATCCCAACCCTTTGGGAGGCTAAGGTGGGAGGACTGATTGAGGCCTGGAGTTCAAGACCAGCCTGAGCAACATAGCAAGACCCTGTCTCTACAAAAATTAGAAAAATTAGCTGGGTGTGGTGATATGCATCTATAGTCCCAGCTACTCGGGAGGCTGAGGCAGGAGGATCGCTTGAACCCAGGAGTTTGAGGTTGCAGTGAGCTAGGTTGATGCCAGTGCACACCAGCCTGGACAATACAGCAAGACCCTGTTTCAAAAAACAAACAAACAAAAAAGCACAAAGGGAAATACTTTTCCTCCTATAGCAATTCTTCAGGGCATGGTGATTTTTATTTCATATGTCAACTGACCTTCCCAGCCTTATGATATTTTCATTTCCTACTTTTTCCCCCTTAACCTCAATTTCCTCCTTTATTTTTTATCTTAATTCCTATAACTTTATGAATGACAGCAAATTTTTTGAAACAAAGAGGATGCAAACAAATCATAAAATATACTTTTCTGCTACTCAAAGTGTGGTCCATGGACTAGTCACATTAGCATAATCTGAGAGCTTGTTAGAAATGTTGACTCTCAGGCCTCACTCCATACCTGTTGAGTCAAAATCTACATTTACCAAGATCCCCAGGTGATTCTTGTGCACATTAAAGTTCAAGAAGCACTGTGCTAGTGCACTCCCTCTGGCCCCTTTGAATCCTCAAGAATAAACTACAGCATCTTTGCATCTATGGATGCATGTTCCACACCCATGAAGTTTTGTTTGCCTCTTCATTCTCAAAGCTCTTTCTCCTATTATGATAAGAGCCCTGCCAGGTCCTCATCACCATGTTCCTTAAGAGTCCTGAAGAAAGCACTGAGAATATTCTACAATCTGTTGAGTAGCCAGCACAGGTTGCTTTGCTACCGTGAGTGTGCTTCTTTGGCCATAAAACCTTTATTTAATAGCTTTCAAGTAGACTCTATCAAGCCAAACAAATTTAAAATGGTAAGTAGTAATAGAGGACAAGAGAAATTACAAAGTACTGACAGAGAGCAAAAGATTAATTTTAAAATGGAAAGCAATGAGGTTGAAAGACAAAAAGATTGTTCCAGATGGTAGAGACTATACAGTGGAAAGTTCTCACAATAGGAAGTTGATGTGAATTGACATCAAATTCACTCCTGAATCTTCACTGCTTGAGTTACAATTTCTAAATGATGTGTCTGAATAATGTGATGCTTCTTTCAAAGATAAGTGGTGACAATATTAATACCATACCCCTTTATTAAGATCTAATTTTGGCAAGATAGGAGGCAAAAGTAAACTTATCACCAATCACCATTGTTTTCCTTAGTACCAAAGCCATTCCACTCCACCTTTAAAAGTGCAGGCCCAACATCAATACCAGTGTCTCTTTCTTTGAGTACCCAGTCTCTACTCTTGTCTCTTTTATGGAGCACATTGCTTCTTCCCATTTTTTGGAGCTACATTAAATGCCTGTAAACTGGAAGAATAGACAAAAGTGTCTCCTCATCTTCTAAATTTTAAGCAGAGATCTTTAATAGACCCTTCTGTTGTGAAGATGTTTCTGACCAAACCACTGGAGGAATGACTCTAGGACTCAGAATGTTGTCCCTATGAATAACATCTTGTTGTACCTAGATTAAAGTGAGCCCATATTTATGAATCCAACAAGTAGTCCCAATATAGAAAATTAAAAGCTGATTCACCTCCCTGGTTTAAATTCACCTTCTCTTTCTTGTCTTCTATAAATATTTAGTTCCAGTGAGAGCTCTTTTCCTGGCTTTCAGATTGGGGCGCCTTCTTGCTGTGTCTTCATATGCTGTAGAAAGACAGAGTGAGGTCTTTGGTGTCTCTTCCTATAAGGATACTAATCCTATCAGATCAGATCACTAGAACTAAATTGCCTGGCACCTTGATTTTGGACTTCCCAGGCTCTAAACTGTGAGAAAGTAAATTTTTATTGTTTAAGCCACCCAATCTGTGGTATTTTCTTTTTTATGGTAGCCAAGCTATTTCACTCTATTACAGACACAATCAAAATTATACTCTATTACAGACTCTATTACAGACACAATAAAAATACCTATTTATAAATAATAATAATACAAAGAGTATGGTAACAGAGAAAGATCAGATATTGGTTAATGGAATAAAAAATAGAATAAAAAATCCAGAAATAGATCTGATTACAGATAATGTAAAGGAGGCATCCAAAACTTTGCAGTTGGGATAAATGGTTGGCAATTTAGAAAAATAATTTAGAGGTTCACTTCAGAAAATTCACCAAAATAAATGATAAATAAACAAGTTACGTAGAAACATAGAGTTGAATATTTTTCAGCTTTCCAGAGGAGAGATAACTGAAAAACCTGAAAGCACTAGAAGAAATCACAAAAGAAAAGATAGACTTAGACATAAACATCAAAAGCATTATTTTGACAAACAAAATTAAACAACAAGGAACCTACTGGAGAGAATGTTTTAGGTAATAACTTTGAGGGATATTAGTTTTAGAACAAAAAAAGGTAGAAATTGGCCAAAACCCAAAACATTCATTTATCATTGATAAATGCAAAAAAGAGAGAAAATTCACATAAAAATTCACTCCTTTCATAAATACACATAAGATGAAATGTTCAACCTTGATTGAAGTTAAAGATATGCAAATAAAAATAAAATAAGACATGCCATGTGTTATTAAATGATACCACATTTTATCTATTAAATGAAACTAAATGTACTATGACTGAATAATCAAGTACTTGAAGAGGGCTGAGGAGAATGTCGCAGCTCTGGAACATTCTCTATGCCAGTAGGATGTCATTTGGATACAGTACTTTTAGAAAGCAATTTGAAAAGTGGGGTCACCTGCCATAAAAGTATTCATATCCTGCTATAAATTTATCCCAAGGGAACAATCCAAAAAAGTAAATGTTAGACATGTAAAGATAGTTTTAACATAATCTGCATAATGTCAAAAAATAGGAAACAATCTAGCTGTTCAATGGTAGGATCACTCCTAAAAAAATTAATGGAATATTATCAGCTATTAAGAGTTATAATACTGAAAAACATATCTTTTTGTGATAAGATACTTAGAAGGTAAGTAATGGGCCCCCAACTATACATAACACTATTATTGCAACTATATGAAAATGTATGACTATGAACAAAGACTGAAAGGCAGTACACAGAACTGAAAATAATTACTGTTGGAGGATGGTGAGATTTGGGGTGCTTTCTCTGCATAATTTTTCCAAATTTTCTGCAATATTTTTATTCTATCTTTAGGTGAAAAGGAGAAAATATGACACAATCAAATTCTAGTCTACAAAAAGAAGTAACCGTGATAAAATGAGAGAAGGGAAAATAGTTGCAGTAAGAAATTCTTACTGACAAAAATAATCAAGAGCAACATGAATACTTAGATGACTGGGAATATGCATAAAATCATATTTGAATATATGGGTCCAGAATTTGTATTCACAGGAAAAAAGGGCACTGACATTATTTCTTTCTAATAAAAAATCTCTTAATGTTTTCTTTTTTTCCCCAAGTTTGGAATGAGCTGAACTCTAGATTAAATGAAATGGCACAATGCCTGGCATATAGTAGGCATCCAATAAATATCAATTTCCTTCCTTCCTATGAAATACAAGATACTCTGAAATAAAAGTAGCTTTATGGCCCTAAAGAAACATCAGTTCTGGAATCAAAGTCAACCTCATCTCACATTCCCTGTTACAATAAACTCTTTTAGATCTAATATTTTAAAAAGGAAAAACGACTCCAAACACTAGTAATTGAAATGGCTTTTCTGCATTTTAATTTTAAGAGAAAGAGACATATTACAATTTTTAAAGAGTCTATCAGGTATTTTAGCAATGATCCTGAGAGACTGCAGATTTGATCCAATATTACACCTTCTCTCCACTGGGTACATCATCAAAGAAAGAACCAATATAATTTAGAGTTACTCTTCTATTTCTCTTAGTGGAAACAGCATTGATTGGACATTGTTGCTGGAATATCTGGAATTTTTAATAGACATTACAAGAAAACTGGGGCTTTCTGGGCAGCATTTATGAATTTGAAGGGGACAGAAATAATCCATCTTTCTGGGAAACACTCACTTACATAGAATGGACTGCTTTTCTTAATGATGTGTTAATTAGGTGCCTGCAAAGGCCTGATGCCACTGGCCCGAGAGGGCTGTGGCTTCCTATGCCCTTGACCCCTTTTATTCAGGAGAAGGAATGTCCCTGCCTGCCTGCTGCCTCACTGGTGCTCTCTCCTTTCCTTCTCCTCTGGGGTCTGATCTCTCTGTGAGCACGGGATCTGCCTCCACAGCCTGACATAGGAACCAGCCTCCAGCCTGCTCTGGGGACCAGTTAACCCAAGCTGGGCTGTGGCTTCTTATCTGATCTTAGTATTTATTTATTATTCACATTTAAAACACTAACCATTTGTTTTGTACGATTAAAGCACTTGTGATTTTTAATGGCAAAACCCAGACATTTTGATTTTGCAAACCATGTGTTCTCAGTCAAGTTATTTGGGACTGGACCTTTTCTTGCCTTCCGATTGTCCTGCGCTCTGCACCAGCATAATAATTGAGAGATTTCCATCTAGTCTGTTCCTCAAATGTTGCACAAGCTGAGAAAGTGAGATAATTACCCTAATTAGGGTAATTTTTGTTTGATAAATTTTTATTTTGAGATAATTTTGAACTCCAAGAATAGTGTAATCTGGGTGTGGCAGCATACGGGTGTAGTTACTCAGGAGGCTGGCTTGAACCTAGGAGTTTGAGGTTGCAGTGAACTATGATTGATGACACCACTGCACTCTAGGCAGGGTGACAGAGTGAGACTCTGTCTCAAAAAAAAAAAAAAAAAAAAAAACAGAAGAAGAAGAAGAAGAAATAATAGTGTAAAGATCTTTCCTATACTCTTTACCCAGATTCACCAGTTGTTCACAATTTGCCCCATCTGTCTTACTTTGTCTCTGTCTCTCTTTCCTTGTGTATATAAGAATTTTTCTGAACTAAATGCTCTGAAATTAATATAAGTTGGCAATATCAAATCCCTTCACCAAATATTTTAGGGTGCATTTCCTAAGAACAGGGACACCTTCATGTTTTATTAATGAATTATTTTTTCTTTTTAGAGACAAAGTCTTATTCTGTCCCCCATGCTGGAGTGCAGTGGCATCATCATAGCTCAGTTTAACCTTGAACTCCTGGACTTAAGTGATCCTCCCACCTCAGCCTCCCAAATATCTGGGACTATAGGCTTGTGCTACCACACCCAGCTAGTTTTTATTTATTTATTTTTATAGAGACAGAGTCTTGCTATGTTGCCCCAGCTGGTCTCTAACTCCTGGCCTCAAGCTATCCTCCTACCTCAGCTTCCCAAAGTGCTGGGATAAGAACATTCTCTTAACCACAGTACAACAAACAAAATCAAGAAATTAACATTGGTACAATGCTATTACTTAATCCCCACTCCTTGTCCAAATCATTCCAATAATGGCCTTTATAGTTATTTTGGTTTTCTTAATCTTGGATTTGAATCAGGATCATCCATTGCATTTGATCGTCATGCCTTCCAAGTCTCCTTTAATCTGGAACAGCCCCTCAGCATTTTTTGGTCTTTCATTACCATTCCATATAGCAGTGTATAGGTCAGTGTTTTGTAGAATGTCCTTCAATTTGGGTTTGTCTGATGTTTCCTCATCGGACAAATTCAGGTTAGAATTTTCAGCAGGAATACAACTTAAGTAACCTTGTACGTATTTTTAAAGCATATTATATACATCAGGAGACACATGATAACGTTTGTCCCAGTTTTGGTGATGTTAAACTTTGATCATTCGATTAAATCAGTGTACTACAGGTTTGTGAACTGGTAAAGTCATTATTTTGCCTTTGGAATAAATATGTAATTTGTGAAGAGATACTTGGAAACTGTGTAAATGGTCTGTTTCCCATCAAAATTTCAACAAATTGAGATTTCTAAGTGGCCATTAAAATTGGGGTCCAATTTTAAAAATTGAGCATGGCTTTCTATAACTTGACATCTCTTCACACTTTGTTTCACTCCTTCCCTTTCTCTCTGTATAATCCAACCTATAAACCTCCAAACCTTCCCCCTTAACTATCTTCTTTCATTCACTACCTCTAACATATTTTGATAGATGAAAGTCTACAAATACTGCCTAATTTTTATCTCCTTGAGTCTTGCCTCCTACTCCCAACATCTAGCATATGTCAGAATGATGATTTGTGCAAACGTAATGCCCAATTCTTTCTCCCCTCCATCATTTTACCGAAAAAAAAATTTAACCATACAAAGAATTTGAGAAAATGATCCAATAACTACTTACATAGCTTCCTTCCAGATCCAACAAGTACAAATATTTTGTCATATTTGCTATATCTCTTTCTCTCATTCGACATGACACTTTACCCCTAATACTTCTGCATGCCTCTCCTTAGAACGACAACTTTCTTAATTATCACACATAAGAAAATTAATATAATCCCACAAAATCTTCTAGTGTCCAGTACATATTTGTGATTGTTTAAAAATATATCCAGAATTTTTGATTTGACTCCCTTTAAGAAGCAGAGCCTAATTACTCTCCTCAATGTGTGGGGCTAAACTTAGTAATTGATTTCTAATAAATGCAATAACTCAGAAGTGACAGTGTATGACTTCAGAGACTAGATTTTTCTATGCTTTCTCTCTTGGATAACTCTCTTGGGTCATATTTTCAGGAGGTAGTTAGCTGCCATATTCTGGGGACACTCAATCAATCAGCTTATAAAATAGACCTCATGCCAAGGAACTGGGGCCCAATAGCCATGCGAGTGAACTTGAAGGCAGATCTTTCATCCCCAGTCAAGCCTTCAGATGACTGTAGCTCCTACTGACATCTTGATTTCAACTACGTGAAATATCTTGAACCAGAACCACCCAGTTAAGCCATTCTCAAATTCTTGATCTACAAATATTCTGGGATAATGTTTGTTGCTTTATTTTTATTTTTTTTTAATTTCAGCATATTATGGGGGTACAAATTTTAAGGTTTCAAATAATGCCCTTCCTCCCCTCCCCCCACAAGTCTGAGTTTCCAGCGTGACCATCCCCCAGACGGTGCACATCTCACTCATTATGTATGTATATACCCGCTCCTCCCCCCTCCCCCCTCCCACCTACCCAATACCCAATTATTGTAGTTCCTATGTGTCCACTTAGGTGGTGCTCAGTTAATACCAATTTGTTGGTGAGTATATGTGGTGCTTGTTTTTCCATTCTTGGGATACTTCACTTAGTAGAATGGGTTCCAGCTCTAACCAGGAAAATATTGTTGTTTTAATCCATCAAGTGGCAGCAATAGAAAACTAATACAATATTCAGAGTACTTCATTGTCACAAGAATATTTTATTTAACTATTGTTTTAAAACCATGAAACAAGCTAGGTTTGCATATATGGTGGTTATATTTTTTCAGTTTCTTTAAGACTAGAGCAGTTCCCCATTTATATCTTTTCACGATATTAACTTATTGAAAAGTCCAGGGCGGTTCTGCATTTTGGATTTGTCTGATTATTTCCTCTGAGAAATAATTATTTCCTTTAACTCATTCCTCTTTCCCCTATTTTCCCTATAGGCTGGAAGTTAGGTTAAGGGTTGATTAGATTCAAGAATACCCACATGGATTTGAGGAGATCTGTCAAGTCAAACAGATTTGACAAGAATACTTCATAAGCATTCAGAGGTACTGCTGTGTACTTCATATTGCATCATATAAAGGGACTGATAATGTTAGGTTATTCCTCTATTGGTTATGCTAAATCATTTAGTTAAGGTGATTGCCTACAGGTTCCTCCATTGTAAAGTCAAATTTTTATTTTTGCAACTAGTAAGAAATCTGTAGGTGATACTTTGGCATTATAAGAATATTCCGTTCCCTAGAAAACTTTCATCTAATGGTTGTTTTAGCATTTATATGATCCGTGCCTGAATCAATTATTACTTCAGATGATGTGAAATGGTGATTTTCTAATTATATAATTTCTCCTATACTTAGCTAGTATTCATCTGTATAGAAGAGCTTCCTCCCTCTCCAGTGCATCTCTCTCTCCCTCTCCTTTCCTCCAACATTTACTCCCCCCTCTCTTGGAGTATCACTATGAGCTTATAGATTTTTCTTTATTTTCTGTGTTACAATAAAATACAGCAACTTTCTCATTCAAGCTCAAATTGTAGAATTGTTTTATTCTATAATATATACAAACCAAACTGATACTATTAACTGTAAACCTACTGAGTAAAGTTTGAGAATTTTTAGAATATATGCTGTAAAATATAGAAAGTATTAGAGTCAAAGAACTGTGCTCAAAAGTTGTTTGAAATCATGTATAATTTCTTTTTCCATGTGGTTATCAATTTGATATATAGCAATGTTCATCTGTTTCTGCTTATGGTCAATATTAAGGTTTGCTTTTTCAATCTTTTTATGTAATTTTATTTTAAAATATGTAAAATATTAATGTATCTCAAAAGTGAGAACTATACAGAAAGGCAGACTCAGAGAAGTATCAGTCTCATCTTGATACCCTCTTCCCCATCCATACTTCCATAGTAGAAATTTTTATTGGTTTCTAATTGTCTTTATTGTGTTTCTTTTTCTTCTGCAAATATAAGCTTATATGTATATGTAAGTATATACATAATTATATATAAGGTATATATAGTTATATATTGTTTTACATATATCATATACTGTTATGTATATTGTTCTATATACTATATACAAAGTAAAATATGTATGTATATATACATTGTTATATCTATATATATATGTGCATCCAATTATTTCCACCTTAATTCATACACAAAATGTAGCAGACCATATAGAATTCTGTATCTTTACTTTTTTAAAATTTAATATCTTAGAACTCACTCAATATCTATTCATAGGGAGTGCTCTCATTCTTTCTTTACAGTTGCATAGTACTCCATTATGTGAATAGTTTATTCAACCAGTCCATATTGTAACAGATCCTGCATAGTTTTCAACTTTTCGTTATTATAAATGATACATGACTAATAAACTTATACATATACTGTTTTATTTTTGTGCTTAGTAAAAGAATAAATACATATTTAATTTCATTACATATTGCCAAATTCCCCTCCAAAGGGCATGTGCCATTTTGCATTGCCCACCAACAATACATGAGAGCAAATTGTTCTACACAGCCCTTCCAACAGCATGTTTTGTCAAGCATTTCATTTTTGGCAATCTGGTAAGTATAAAATATCTTTCAGTGGTAGGAATTGGTATTTCTATTACAAGTGATTTTAAGCATATTTTCATATGTTTAAGAGACTTTTCACTTCCTTACATCCTTTTCTCATTTTTATGTTGGGCTTTTCATATTTTTCCTCTCAATTTTTACTGGCTCTGTGTATCAGGGAGATCAGCCTTCCATCTGTGATATAAATTATAAATATTTTTCATTTTACTTTGTCACTTTTCAAACTCTACTTATGGTGTTTTTTTCAAGCAAATTTTTCAGCTTTGTTGAGGTATAATTTACAAATAAAATAGCATGTATTTAAAGGTATACAACTTGATGTTTTGATCTACATATACCACAATCAAGCTAATTGGTACATCCATCCTCTCACAGAGTTACTTTGTTTTTCCCTTGATGTGAACACTTAAGATCTACCCTCTTAGCAAATTTTAAATATACAATACAATATAGTTAACTACAGCTGTATCACTGCACATTAGATCTTCAAAACTTATTCATCTTGTATAACTGAAACTTTGTACTCTTTGACCAATATCTCCCTATTTTTCTCTTCCTCCAGCCCATGGAAATTATCATTCTACTTCAGGCAAATTTTATTTTCATTTTTTATGTAGTTGAATTTATTCAGATTTTCTTTTCATTGCTTCTTGATTTTAAGTCATAGTCAAAGTCATAAAAGCTTTCCCCACTCCAATATTATGAAGTAATTCACCCTTACTTTCTTTTACTACTTAAACGGTTGTTCATATGTTTTTGTTTAAAAAATTATGTTTTCAACTTTATCCTCAAAATTTCTATCTAAATGAACTTTCCTTTAATAGTTATCTGATGCCCTGTTTTAGGCTGAGTTCCCCAGAAGCATACTGTAAGTTGAGGATTCATGTATGTGTGGTTTATTTTAAAAGTGCTTCCAGGAGAGACTAAGAAGGGAGTGGAAGAAGCAGGACTTAGAAGAGGAAGAAGCCAAATCAGAGTGCAATTTCAGGCACAGTCCCATAGAAGGTAGATTCAGCCTAGTCCCTCAGGAGAACTCTGCCATGCAAGTTATGCCTCCAAATTGGCCCAACCTCAAGCAAGGAAGCTGAGCTTTCATATTGCACATCCTTTAGACACTGGCTAAAAGGCTGTCCTCAGGCAAAGAGAACAGTCATCAGAAGAGTCTCGGATGTGGCCCTTGGGGGCAAAAGCACACCAAAACCAGGGGAGGGGTGTGCAGAAGCAGTAATAAAGATCCAAAAGAATCTGAATGAGTATCAACAAAGCTCTCACCACAGCTGGCAAAACCTAGAAAGCAGAAGGCTGTGGTAGGGCCACAACTGGTGGTAGGAGAGGAGAGAAAATAATTCAGAGAGAATCACTTCTTGTTGCTGCACCCCAGAGCTCAGAGAGCAGATCCTTGCTTAATTATTTCTATTTACTCAATACTGAAGTCCTGGCATTGTCAAAAGCTGTGACAAAAAAGAATCTTCTAATATTCCATTGATGACGTGAAGCAGGCAGTACTTTTGATAAGCAATTGCCAAGTATACTTTCCCAATAAAATCCTTCTCCAACAAGAGCTTATATGGATATTCTCTTCCAGGAGCCTTGTGGACTGATTGCCTAAATTAAAGAAGAATTGGAGCTTTTTGTGAGAAGCCTTGAATCTGCTGCTCCAACTGAAGGCACAGGCATTTGCCTGGACCTTGTTATACTTTTTTTTCTTTTCCCCATTGGAATCACATTGTATATTAGTCTTCTTGAGCTGCCATAACAAGATACCATTGATTGGGTGGTTGAACAACAGAAATTTATTTTCTCATAGTTATGTAGATTAGAAGGTCAAGATCAAGGAGCCAATAGGGTTGGTTTCTTCTGAGGCTTCTCTTCCTAGTTTGTAGGCAGCCACCTTCTCTCTGCATGACTTCTTCTCTGCTCATGTGCACAAAGAAAGAGCTCTTACAAAGAAAGCTCTGGTGTTTCTTTTTCTTCTTATAAGAATGCCATTATCATTGAATTAGGATCCCACCTTTAAGGCCTCATTTAACCTTAATTAACCTCTCTAAAGGACTTTTCTCCAAATACAGTCACATTGTGGGTTAGGGCTTCATTAGGAATTTTGGGAACATATAATTCAATACCTAATGTTCTGCCCTCTGCCCCACTCCCCACAATGTCCTTTCTATATGCAAAATACATTCACTTCATCCCACAGCCCTAAAGTCTTAACCCTTTTCAGTATCAATTCCAAGTTCAAAGACTCATCCTAAATATTATTTAAATCAGGTATTCATGAGACTTGAAGTATGAGTCACCTGGAAGCAAAATTCCTCTCAAGATGTGAAACTTTGAAACCAGATAAGTCATGTGCTTCCAAGATACAACTGTGGGACAGTCATGGGATAGATATTCCCATTCCAAAAAGTAGAGATTGGAAAGAAGAAAGAGGTGATAGACTCCAAGAAACTCTAAAACCTAGCACAGCGAATTCCATTAGATATTAATGCTCAAGAATAATCCTCTTTGGTCTTCTGGGTCTAAGGGATGGCAGCATTACTCCCATAGTCCTAAGTAGTGCCCCTTCCCCCTTGGGTCTTTGTGGAGGCCCCCCCATGCAGCTATTTGATATGGTCCTGCCCCTGAGGCACTGGGTTGGGGCTGCCTAGCCTGTTGAAACCAAGGAGGGGATCCTACCCTCTGAAACCGAGGAATAAACAGCCTTGCTTCCTGGGTCTGTGGTAGAAGTGGTAGCCCTGATGATCTCTGAATTGCCTTTCCTTGAAGGGTAAAGCAATTTCACAGTCAAATAGCTTTATTGTCTTGTCCTTTAGAATCCTGAGAAACAATGATGATATAGCACCTCTTGTATTTTCCTGGATAGAGCTGGAACCCATTACTTCACTTCACTACTAAGTGAAGTATCTCAAGAATGGAAAAACCAGCACCACATGTACTCACTAGCAAGTTGGTATTAACTGATCAGCACCTAAGTGGACACATAGGAATTACATTTATCGGTGTCAGGCTGGTGGGAGGGGGCAGGAGGGGACGGGTATATACATACATAATGAGTGAGATGTGCACCATCTGGGGGATGGTCATGCTTGAAGCTCAGACTTGTGGGGGGAGGGGAGGCAAAGGCATTATATGTAACCTTAAAATTTGTACCCCCATAATATGCTGAAATAAAAAAAACCCTTCTTAGCTAAATATTGAATTTCATCACTCATAAGTTCTACCTTACACAAAATACTAGAACACAATCTAATCAAGTTGTTTGCCACTTTATAACAAGGATTGCCTTTCCTCCAGCATCCAACAGTCTGTTCCTCATTTCCATCTGATATCTAACCAGAAGCAAATTTAACATTTATATTTCTACTAATAGTCCCTTCAAGGAAATCTGTTTTCTCTAACATGCACCTCAAAACTCTTGCAGCCTCTACCCATCACCTATTAATAGTTCCAAAGTCACTTCCACATTTTTAGGTATTTGTTACAGCAGCACCCTACTTCCTAGTACCAAAATGTGTATTGGCCTGCATGGGCTGCCATAACAAAATACCCAACACTGGATGGCTTAAACAGAGAAATTTATTTTCTCATAGTCCTAGAGGCTAGAAATCCAAGATATGGGTGCTATCAGGGTTGGTTTCTGGTGAGGCCTCTCTTCCTTGCCTGTAGATGACTGCCTTCTTGCTGTACCCTCACATGGCCTCTTCTCTGTGCATGCCGAAAGAAGCAGAGAGGGAGAGAGAGCTTGTTTCTCTTCTTTTCTTGAGATGGTGGTCTCTATACCTTTCACCTCTCACAAAAATCAACTCACGGTGGATAACAGACTTAAACATAAGGCATGAAACTATAAGAATTCTAGAAGAAAATGTCAGAAAAACTCTTACAGACATTGGCCTAGGCAAAGAATTTATGAAGAAGACCCCAAGGCAATCACAGCAACAACAAAAATAAATGGGACTTGATCAAATTAAAAAGCTTCTGCACAGCCAAGGAAACTATCACGGGAGCAAACAGACAACCTACAGAATGGGAGAAAATATTTGCATGCTACACACCCTAATTATTCTTTGCCACCACACTCTCCTATCCCCTCTCTGAAGACACAAAACATTCCCTGTTCACATATCATCTGGAACTCTTAGGACAGGCAGTTGACCCTGACCAGGAGCTTCCGCTCCCCACATAACCCTATAAGCACACACGTGGATTCTCACAGTTGGTTGGATGGATGATGTCTCCCATCTGTGATCAGAGGCCTCTTCCCCAAATGGGAGCTCCTCTAGTACTTTCTCCTCTTGCATCCTCTTTTAATCCAGTTTAGTGGTTTAGAGACCAGGTCTTGAAGTCAAATCTAAAACCAACTCTGTCACTTTTTAGATATGTGACTTTAAAGGAATTTCTAAGTGCTCTTAATATCAGTTTATTCATATGCAAAAGAGAGAGGGCACCTACATTGTAGGGTTAGTGTAATGATTAAATAAAATAAATATATAAAACCTTTGGCATGGTGCCTACATACATTGTTATTATCACACATTATTTTCATTCTATCTAGATGCTTCTCAAACTGCTGATTTCCCTCCAACCCTTTCCTCACAAATCCTCATTTCGTTGTAAATAATCTCCCTTATATCCTTCCTTATATAACTGTTTCACATAACTTCACCTCTAGGCTCTCCCCAGAACACAACTCTGCTGCAACTTCTAGGGAAGAAACTGATTTTTCTACACCCACATATCATGAGTTGTGGCTTGATCATGGTCTCCTAGCTCTTAGCTCCCCATTGCAGTTGGCAGATTATTACTCCTCCATCCTGGGGCAAGAAACTTTTCTTCATTAAGGTTTGTGCCAACAAACCTTAACTTCTTTCTATACTTCCTTCTATAACTTCCTTCTATCCTCCAAACCAAAACTTCCTTCTATACTTCTTCATTTTGTCTTTGAATCTCCTACCTTTCCCCTTTATTCATTAAGGGCTTGGACACCAACTCACTATTTCTTTTCCTGATGCACTGTCTTCATGCTGGGAAGCATCTACATCCATATGATGCCACCCAGCACCCTGGCTCATGGCTTTTTTAAGAAACAACTTCAACACCAACAATCGTCACCTGTACTACCTCAGTCACCCACTCTGATTTTCATGCCCTAGACCCTGATATCACTTGGAACAGCTCTACTTTTGAACTTTTATATAGTCATGCATCACTTAACTATAGGGATACATTCTGAGAAATTCATTTTTAGACAATTTTGTCATTGTGCAAACATCCTAGAGTGTACAAACCTAGATGGTACAGCCTACTTTACACATATGCTGTATGGTATAGCCTATTGCTCCTTGGCTACAAACCTGTACAGCAGCTACAAACTTGTACTGAATACTATAGATAATTGTAACACAATGGTAAGTATTTGTGTATCTAAACATATCTAAACATAGAAAAGGTAAAGTAAAAATATGGTAAAATCTTAAGTGACCACCATCTTATATGCAGTCTATTACTGACTGAAACATCATTATGAAGCATATGACTGTATTTTAATGTATCCTTCTGGATTGCATCCTCCTATCTTTCCAGCCTTTACTCTCTTTTACTTCAGCCCTTTAACCTCACACACAGGGACCTCAAAGCCATTTTATTCTCAGTCCATCAGCCTTATTTGGCTTCACTTCCTCCCCTATCAACCTTGACCCCACTGCACTCAACCATTGTACTCACAGTATTCCTACAGTCAAAACCAAACCCATTGTCTTTCCACCATCTCTCTCTCACACAGTTTGCAACCTTAGATCAATCCTACCATCTGCCTTTGTTGCTCCCACCCAGGGATGCTTAATGCTGCTGAAGAAAATCACAATCTTGAATGAATTAGGGCCACCACAGATTTATGGTCTCCAGCCTCTCCTGGATCCTCAGCATCCTCATTAATTTATTGCCTTACCTCTGGTCAGTTTCCCCTCCCATTCTTCTGAATGACTTCCAAATCTTTTCCACTAACCACAAATCCTCCATCCCATTGGAGGACTTCAAGTTCAATCATTCATGCTAAAGACAGAGAAAGTAAGCTGTGGAGGCTGTTCTTCATCCTATTCAAGGCAACTCCTTCCATATCCTTCCTTATCCCCTACAGATCCAGGGTCTTAACCCACTCATTTTTTGCTCTTTCTTCTATATTTTAAACTTCTCTCCTCTTTGAGATCCTTTTCTGTGGCCTCTAAATTTTCCAATAATACTACATCCTCCTTTCGCACTAACCTTATCTTTCCCCTTCCTTTTACAGTCAAGATACTAAAAAATGATATTCTATTGTCCCCTATTTCTTACTTCTCATATATGCTTCAACCCACACTAAGCAGGTTTTGGCTTCCACAATCCATACAGACTGTCCTGACTGAGGTCATCAGTGGCCTCATGATTGACAAGTTCATTGTTTTTCAGACTTATCTCAAGCTCTCTGCAACATGTTCACCTACTTTGTCCATTATTTCTCTTTAGAAAATCAAAATTAAAATGAGATATCACCTAACTCCAGTGAGAATGGCCTTTATCAAAAAGTCCCCAAATAACAAATGCTGGTGTGGATGTAGAGAGATTGCAACACTCTTACACTGCTAGTGGGACTGCAAATTAGTACAACCCCTGTGGAAAGTTATTTGGAGATACCTCAAAGAGCTAAAAATAGAAATACTATTTGATCCAGCAATCCCACTACTAGGCATCTATCCAAAGGAAAAAAATACATTCTATAATAAAGACATCTGCACTTGAATCTTTATAGCAGCACAATTTACAATTGCAAAGATATGGAAACAACCCAAATGCCCATCAATACATGAGTGGATTATTAAATGTGGTATATGCACACCATGGAATACTACTCAACTACAAAAAACAATGGTGAACTAGCACCTCATGTATTATGCTGGTTAGAGATTGAGCCCATCCTTTAAAGTGAGATATCATAAGTATGGAAAAACATGCACCATATGCACTCGCCATCAAACTGGTACTAATTAATCAACACTAAGGTGCTCACATGGTAGTAATACTCACTGGGTTCCAGTCAGGTAAGGGAGGTGGAGAGTGAGGGGTAGAGGGGGTGGGGGCATAAACCCACAGCTAATGGAAACAGGGCACACTGTATGGGGAAAGACGTGTTTATAGCCTTGGCTTGAGCGAGGCAAGTACATTTCATGAAACCAAAATGTTTGAACTCCCATAATATCCTGAATTAAAAAAAAATAAAAGAAGGCTACCTCCAAAAATATAAAAATAAAAAAATTCTTTCCATAGGCTCTCCTTCCCTTACACTTTCTCAATGTTGATGAATCCAAAGATCTTCCTCTCTTCTTGTTCTACATCCTCTTCCCAAAATATCTAATGAATAGCCATGGATTCCACTACCATCTTCATGTGTATTCATATTCAAAATCTATGTCTACACCAAGACCTCTCTGCTAAGCTCTAAAACATATATCTGATTCCTTCTAGATGAGTCTATTAAAATTTGTCCCACGAGCACCACAAACTCATCATGTGTAAAATCAAATTCATCCTTTACCTTAAAAGCTGCTTCTCTACAGATTCAATGCAATTCCTATAAAAATTCCAGTAGCCTTTGTTTGCAAATAAATAGAAAATCCAATTCTCCAGCTCATATGACAGTCAAAATAATCTAGAAAAACAATAACAGTCTTATTTACTACAAAACTATAGTAATTAGAACAGTATAATACATATAGATCAATGGAATAAAATTGAGAGTTCAAAAATAAACCAATACATGTATGGTCAATTCATTTTCAACATGAGTATCAAGACCATTTAATGGGAACAAATGGATATCCATGTGCAAAAGAATGGAGTTAGAGCAGTACCTTACACCATATACAAAAACTACCACAAAATTGACCAAGACCTAAATATAAGGGTTAAAACTATAAAACTCTTAGAAGAAAATATAGGGATAAATCCTCATGTCATCGGATTTGAAAATAGATTTTTATTTTATATGATATCAAAAGCATAACAGCAAAAATAGATAAATTGGACTTCTTCAAAATTAAAAAATTTGTTTATTAAAGGGTACTATAGGCAGGATAAAGAGACAACCCACTGTATGGGAGAAAATATTTGCAAGTCACATATGAGTGTCTAGTGTTCAGAATGCATAAAAAATGCTTACAACTCAAACAACTCAAAAACAAAAGGACAAATAACCCAATTAAAAGATTGGCAAAGGACTTGAATAAACATTTCTTCAAAGAAGATATATAAATGGCCAAGAAGCACACAAAAAGATGCTCAATATCACTGTTCATTAGGGAAATGCAAATAAAAACCACTATGAGATATCACTTCATATCTATAGGACAGCTTTAATAGAAAATAACAAGTGTTAGAGAGCATATGGAGAAATTGGAACCATTATACACTGCTGGTGGGAGTGTAAAAATGTACAGCCATTGTGGAAAACATTTTGACAGTTCCTTAAAAAGTTGAATATAGAATTACCATATGACCCACAATTCTGATCCCAGGTATATATACCTAAGGGAATTGAACACAACTACTCAAATACATGTACATGCATTCTCACAGCAGCACTATTCACAATAGTCAAAAGGTAGAAACAGATGTCCATCAATGGATGAATGGATAAACAAATTGTGATATATACATGCAATGGACTATTATTCAGCCATTAAAAGGAATGAAATATTGATACATGTTCCAATGTGGATAAACCTCAAAAACATTATGCTAAGTCAAAGAAGCCAGGTACAAATGGTCACATAATATATGATTTAATTTACATGAAATATCCAGAATAAGTAAACCTATAAAGACAGAATGCAGATTGGTGGTTGTCAGGGGTTGGGGGAGGAAAGAGTGGGGAAAAAACTGCCTAACGGGCACAGGGTTTTATTTTGGAGTGATAGAGATATTTGGAACTAGATATAGATAGTGGTCATACAACACTGCAAATGTGCTAAGTGCCATGAATTATTATTCACTTTTAAAACAGTTAATCTCATGTTATATGAATTTCACCTCAATAAATTTAAAAAAAAGTTTGCTTCTCCTCTTATACTTCTAAGGCTTAATGACACCACTATTCAAATATATTCTTCCTAGTCAGAAATCTGAAAATATTTCTGGATATCTTATTTTCTTCATTGAAAACATCCTGTTGATGACAGAGTCCATTGGGCCCTCCATCCATTGAATTTCTTGCATTTTTTTCTTCCACTCCATCTACTAGTAGTATCTTAGTTTAGACCATATAGTACTGCAGTAGTGTCCCAACTGGATTCCCTTTCTTCAAATTTCAACTGACTTGGCCTTATTTAAAGAAAAAAGGAAATTTATTAGAAGTTCATCACAGACATAAAAGGAAGTCCAGAAGACCATACTCAGAAATAGACAAGAATTAGGACAGATCAGGGATCCAGGAAGCAGGGATTAGAATGACTACCTAGCTCAAAAGGTAGTTCTGGATTGAGTCTTGATAAACCCATTGTAAGTTGAAAATATTATAAATAAAACATTATTTAATACATTGTAGAATATCAATTGTTTACCCTTGTGATTGCATGGCTGACTGGGAGCTGTGGCTCACTGCCACGGCCCAACATCATCAGAAAGTATTGTGCTGCATATTGCTAACCCAGGAAAAAATAAAAGGTCAAAATTTGAAATATGGTTTCTCTTGAATGCATATTGCTTTTATGCTATCGTAAAGTCAAAAAGTCGTAAGTTGAATCATTATAAGTTGGGGAGTGTCTGTATATCTATTTTTACATTCTTGAATTTCTCAACACTCAAAATCCACGGAAAAACTCTTAACTCTTGAGTGTCACAGCTTGGGTTATATTCATGCTTCTTGGTAAAGGGAGGCACAGTCACTAATACTCATAGGTGCACTAAGATAGCACACGATGGAGAAAGATAATTCCTTCACAAGGAAATCAGGCTGTGGTTATCAGATTAGGGTGGCTGAATACTCAGGGAACAGAAGACCAAATATCTTCACCACCACTTTTTCTTTGTGCCCTACTGTATGTTGTACAAACTTCCATATTACTTAATACTTGTAGCAACTTTTGTGTATGTGTCTTTCCACTCCATTAGACTATGAATTCCTTGGCAAAGGAAACCATATTTCTTTCTTTTCTATTTCTAGAACTTATCATAGCCTGTGGCATTAAGCAGGTGTTCAACAAGTGTTTGTTGAATGGATGAATAAACAAACAAAGAAATGAAATCAAATGAATGTAAGACACAGCTAAATTACAGGATGAGAGGGGAAACCAAGCACCAAAGTGAGGAGAATAGAAAAGAATGCAGTGGTTTGAATGGTTTGTCAGAACCTGGGAACACACAAAAAGTGGTTCCTGGACATAAGAAAGTAGAAAAGTCACTTTGAGCCAGAGGAAACTTGCTGGTTTCTCCCAGGGCCAGAGACACTTAGGAAGAAGAAACAATAGATTCTTTAACAGCTTAATTGAGGTATAACCAATGTATAATAAACTCCACACATTGAAAGGGCACAATTTGATACATTTTGATGAATGTATAAGCCTATGAAATAATCATTGTAATGAAGATAATGAGCATGTCCATCACCCTGAAAAGTTTCCTCATGCTCCTTTGTAATCATTCCTCCAATCCTGCCAGTACACCCCATCCCCAGTGCTTTCTGTCACTGTGAATTAGTTTACATTTTCTAGAAGCTTATATAAAAGAAGTCATACAGTATGTGTCATTTTTTGTCTCACTTCTTTTACTCAGTGTAATTATTTTGAGATTCATCCATGCTGTTGGGTACATCAATAGTTCATTTTATTTTACTGCTGTGTAGTATTCTAATATACATACAGATATAGCACAGCTAATTTATCTATTAACCTGTTGATGGACGTTTGATTTATTTCCAGTTTGGGGTTTTACAGCTGAGGTTGTTGGGAACACTTGTGTATAAGGTTTTGTATAGACATATATTTTCTTTTCTCTTGGATAGATAACTAGGTGTGGAATGGCCAAATCATATGGCAGGTGTATATTTAATGTTTTAAAAAACCTGCTGGAATTCTACTTCTGGCATGATAGCACGAGGGGCTCTATGGATCTGTTTCCAGTGAAACTGGTGAAAATTATTTTTAAAACAAAAATTTAAAGTCTTTGGAAACTGTTTTAAGTGCATACAGCAAATAGAGAATAATTATTCAAGAAAATCTACTAAACTTAATAAGAACCACAAAAGTCTGTGGTATTTGAATGATGCCTTTTTTTTGCCCTCTCAGCTCAGGAAAATGGAAAATATACTCCAGACTGTTACAGCCCAAAATACAGGGCTCCCTTTCTCTTCAGGTCCTAATCAGATAGCCGTCTTCCTGGGAGAGGCAGGATGTCAGCATTTCTCAGCTACCTGCTGCTGAGGTTAAGATCCAGTTGGGTATGGCCAAGAGGCAAATGCTCAGTTCTTCCATCCAGTCTGCAATCATCAGATAGAGGCTCTAATTAGGCTAACTAGGTTGCAGCACTGCTGAGGATACAAGGGCCCAATTTCCTTTGTCCAAACTTGTGAAGAGGGGTTTTACTGTTGACAGAGACAAGTCAAGAAGACTTAGGGCTATTGGTCACTCTCCATCTACCAAATATATTCAGTTCCTTAAGTGAGAGTGTTACTCAGAGAGAAGTGTGCCATTTTCCATGCATTAAGCCCAGGAATTATGTTTTAGGGATTTTTTTCCAGGGGAAGAAGCAGGTTGTAGAACAGAGAGCTCCAAATCTCTACCTCAAGGAACTGACTTCATTTGTAATAGAGTGTGAAGTTCAAGCCTAAGAGCATTTTCATAAAACAGTGAAAGTTGTAGATGAAAGGCAATTGGGAGGAGATTGGTAGAGGTAGACTCACTGGAAATATAGACAAAACTGTAGCTGACTAGGTTGCTGGAGAGAAGCAGCGAAAAAAACAGCTGGGAAGAAGCCTCCTGTAAGCAGAACAAGTACTAAACACAGAACTCAGGAACTATCCCTTCAAAGGAGCCTGAAATTGATTGGACTAGGCTATGAAGCAATTTATGCCTAAGCATTGTTGAAAACAATGGAGCAACCAGGTGGCAAGTAATGGAGCTCACCATCTGCGTATGGTCACAGAAAGAGAAGGTCAAAGAGAATCCTACCAAAATCACAAACCACTGCCATCTCAAGGCAACTGTGGGCATAGCCAAGGTTGTGCCCTCTGAGGAGCAATGTCAGAGGTTTCACATTGGAGGGAGGGAGGAAATAGACTTTGCTAAAATAATCTAGTCAGTCACTAAACAAGTAAACAAACAAATAACAATAACAAGTCCTGGGAGGAGGATTCCAGAACCCAGAGTTGATAAAATATATTATCCATTTTGTCCAATTTGCAATAAAAATCATGAAAAACGCAAAGAAAGATTATATATGTACTTGAAAAAAAAAGGCAACTGCTTTTGAGAGTTACCAGTTGTTGGATTTAGCAGATAAAGACTTCAAAGTAGCCATTATAAATATGTTACAAAAGGTAAAAAAGGGAATAATTAAAGAAGTAAAATAAGGTATGATGACAGTGTCTCATTAAGTACAATTTCATGTTTCCACAACCAGTATGTCAGAATTCCAGTTACTCTACAACCTTAATGACTCTGGGTATGGTCTGTTGTTTGTTTGTTTTTAAAATTTTATTGGTCCTGTGAACACATTTGGGGCAAAAAATGTTTTATTGGTATCTCATTGTGGTATAAATTTTCACTTTTTTAATGACTACAAGTATTGAGCATGTTTTCATGTGCTTCTTTACCATCTATCTTCTTTGCTAGGTTTGTTGTCCATTTATTTTATTTTATTTTATTTTATTCTTATTTCAGCATATTAGAGGGGTGCAAATGTTTAGGTTACATATATTGCCTTTGCCCCACTCAAGTCAGAGCTTCAAGCATGCCCATCTCCCAGATGGTGCCAATTTAATGGTAAGTACACATGGTGCTTGTTTACAGACAACCTACAGAAAAGGGAGAAAATATTCATATGCTAAACATCTGATAAAGGGCTAGTAACTAGAATCTAAATAGAACTCAGGAAAATCAGCAAGAAAAAAATAAGAGAACCCCACTAAATAGTGGACAAAGAACATTAACAGAAACTTTTCAAAAGAAGACAGACTAATGGCCAACAAGCATATGAAAAAATGCTCATCCTCTCCAATCATCAGGGAAATGCAAATCAAAACCACAATGAGATATCACTTAACTCTAGTGAGAATGGCTTTTATCAGAAATTCCCAAAACCATAAATTCTGGTGTGGATGCAGAGAGATAGAACACTCATACACTGCTGGTGGGACTGCAAAGTAGTACAACCTCTGTGGGAAGTAATATGGAGATACTTCAAAAAGCTAAAAGTAAAACTACCATTTGATCCCACAATCCCATTACTGGGCATCTACCCAAAGGAAAAAAAGACAATCTATAAGAAAGAGATCTGCTCTAGAATGTTTATAGCAGCACAATTCAAAATTGCAAAGATGTGGAAACAACCCAAGTGCTTATTAATACATGAGTGGATTAATAAACTGTGGTATATGTATACTATGGAGTTCTACTCAGCCACAAAAAACAATGGTGATGTAGCACTTTCTGTATTATCCTCGAAAGAGTTGGAGCCCATTCTACTAAGTGAAGTATCAGAAGAACGTTGCCCATTTTTAATTGGGAATTTTATTTTCTCATAATTGAGTTTTGCGATTTTTTTGCTCTATAAACAAGTTTTTTTTAAAAAATAAGATATATGATTTACAATATTTTCTCCCAGTCTTTGGTTTGTCTTTTCATCCTCTTAGCATTGCCTTTAGAAGTGTAACAGAGTAGAATACTGAAACAGTCTTCTGCACCTCTGAAACAGATCTGCACCTCTCACCACTCACAAAAATCAACTCATGATGGCTAACAGACTTAAACCTAAGGCATGAAACTACAAGAATTCTAGAAGAAAATGTTGTAAAAACTCTTATAGACATAGCCTAGGCAAAGAATTTATGAAGAAGACCCCCAAGCAATCACAGTAACAACAAAAATAAATAAATGGGACCTGATCAAATTAAAAAGCTTCTGCACAGCCAATGAAACAATCATTAGAGCAAATAGACAACCTACAGAATGGGAGAAAATATTTGCATACTATGCATCTGATAAAAGAGCTGATAACTAGAATCTATAAAGAACTCAAGCAAATCAGCAACAAAAAAATCAAACAACCCCATTAAAATGTGAGCAAAGGACCTGAACAGAATCTTTACAAAAGAAGATAGACTAATGGCCAAGAAACATATGAAAAAATGATCAACATCTGTAATCATCAAGGAAATGCAAATCAAAACCACAATGAAATATCACTTAACTCCCAGTGAGAATGGCTTTTATCAGAAAGTCCCAAAACAACAAATGCTAGCATGAATGTGGAGAGATAGGAACACTCATTCATGCCCTGTTGGTGGGACTGCAAACTAGTACAACCTTTATGGAAAGGAGTATGGAGATACCTCAAAGAACTAAAAGTAGAACTACCAATTGATCCAGCATTCCCACTACTGGGTAGTTCCCAAAGGGAAAAAAGACATTCTATAAAAAGGATGCCTGCACTCAAATATTTATAGCAGCACAATTCACAATTGCAAAGATGTGCAAACAACCCAAATGCCCATCAATACATGAGTGGATTAATAAAATGTGGTGTATGTACACCCTGGAGTACTTCTCAGCAATAAAAAAGTGGTGAACTAATACCTCTTATATTAACCTGGATGGAACTAGAGACCATTCTTTTAAGTGAAGTATCACAAGAATGGAAAAACATACTCACCATTAGATTGGAACTAATTGATCAACACTTATGTGCACATATGGAAATAACATTCATCAGAAATCAAGAAGGTGGGAGGGGGATAAGGGGATGGGTAAACTCACACTAATGGGTACAATACACACTATCAAGGTGATGGGCACACTTATAACTTTGACTCAACCAGTGCAAAAGCAATTCATGTAACCAAAAAGTTTATACCCCTATAATGTTCTGAAATTTAAAAAAATTTAAAAAAATTACTTGAAAAAGAAAAAAAGAGAAGTGTAACAGAAACTTTTACTTATGAATCCAAATTTATCATCTTTTTTTATTTCAGCATATTATGGAGGTACGAACATTAAGGTTATATACATTGCCCTTGCCTCCCCTCCTCCCTTGAGTCAGAGCTTCAAGGATGTTCATCCTCCAGACAGTGTGCATCACACTCACTATGTATGTATATAACTATCCCCTCCTTCCCTTCCCACCTGCCCCACACCTGACAAATGTTTTTTTTTTTCTTTTTCTTTTAACATTTTCGTTACATTTTATATCTTTGCCTCTCCCTAGCAAGGGTTAGAGGTATGCCCTTCCCCTCCACAATGTTCACTACATTTCTCGATGATTCTTTTGGTGTTGTATCTAAGATGATTTTGGCTAATCCCAAGGTCATGAAAATTGCTTGTGATTTTTTTTATCAGAAGTTTAGGTTTTATATTTAGGTCTATGATCCACTTTGAATTAATCGAGATGTAGATTAAAGTTCTTTTTCATATGGATATGCACCATTTGTTGAAAAGGCCATCCTTTGTTCACTCTATTGCCTTTACACCTTTGTAGAAAATTAGCTGTTCATATATGTATGAGCCTACTTCTGAATTGTACATTTTGTTCCATTGATCTATTTGTATAATTTTATAGCAATATAATACTGTATTGATTACTGTACCTTTATATCAATTCTTGAAGTAGTATATATCTTTCAACTTTGTTTTTCTCTTTTGAAATTGTTTTGGCTATTTTGTTTTCTTTATACATGCATATGAATTTTAGAATCAGCTTGCTAATTTTTATAAAAATGTCTGCTGAAATTTTGAATGGGATTGCATTGAAACTATATAAAAATCAATTGGGGAGACCTAGCATCTTAACAAAATTGATTCTTCTAATCCATAAATATGATATGCCTTTTGATTTATTAAGTCTTCTTTAATTTCCCTCAGTAATGTTATGTATATTACAATGTAACTAGTTTTACATATATTTTGTTAGGATTTCCCTGAGTATTTTCTATATTTTTTCTATCATGAATGGTATTACATTTCAATTTCTGATTTCTATTGCTAGTATATAGAAATACAATTGATTTTTATATGTTGAATTTTAAATCTTGAAACCTTGCTTATACTCACTTATTCTAGTTTTTTTTTAGTTCATAGGATTTTCTTCATATATGATCATATTGTTTGCAAATATAGTTTAACATCTTTATTTCCAATCTGGATACTCTGTTTTAAGATCAATAAATGTTCAGAATTATATTCCCTTGAATGAATTGGCCCATTTTTCATTATGAAATTACTGTCTTTATCGTTGGCAATATTATTTGCTCTGAAGTCTTACTTTCTCCAATATTATTATATTCACTCCAGCATTATTTTGATCAGTGTTAGCATGGTATATCTTTTCATATCTTTTATTTTTAACCTATTTGTAAGAAGCATATAGTTGGGTTTTGCTTTTCTTTTTTTTTTTTTTATTTTTTATTTTTTTTTATTTTTTTTTTTTTTTTTTTTGGGTTTTGCTTTTCTGAATTTAATCTTAGAATCTATGATTTTTAATTGGGGTCTTTAGGCCATTTATATTTAATTTGATTATTGGTACGTTTGTATTTATTTATTTATTTTCCCTCATTTTATTTCATCATATTATGGGGTACAAATATTGTTAGGGTTACAAATATTGCCCCTGCCTCCCCTTCATCCCCCCCAATGTGCCAGAGATTCAAGCGTGTCTAATCCCCTGGTGGTGCGCACCGCACACATTATGTAAGTATGCACCCTTCTTCTCTTCCCCCCTCCTGCCCGTCCACCACCCAATAAAAAGTTTTTTTTTTTTTTTGACATTTTGGTTACATTGTATATCTTTGCCTCTCCCTAAGGGTTAGTTATGCCCTTCCCCCCTACCCCTCCAAAATGCTCGCCACATCCTTAAGATTGGGTCTCCCTCTGCCCTGAATCCCTCATGAACATTACCACCATTTGAGAACCATAGTCTTAATCAGTCAGTACCAATTGGATGGCAAGTAGATGTGGGGCCCATTTTCTATGTTTTGTGTCGCCTCACTTTGGATAACAGGCTTGAGCTTAATCCAGGATAGCATAAATGGTGCTAGCTCACTGTCATTTCTTAGGATTCGGTAATATTCCATTGTGAGCATATACCACATTTTAATTATCCACTCATGAATTGATGGGCACTTGGGTTGCTTCCATGACCATGCAATAGTGAATTGTGCTGCCATAAACATTCGGGTGCACATGTCTTTATAATAGAATGTCTTATGCTCTTTTGGGTAGATGCCCAACAATGCTATTGGTGGGTCGAATGGTATTTCTATTTCTAGCTGTTTGAGGTATCTCCAAATTCTTTTTCACAAAGGTTGCACTAATTTGCAGTCCCAGAAGCAGTGTAAGAGTGTTCTTGTCTCTCCACATCCTCGCCAGCATTTGTTGTTTTGGGATTTCTTGATATAGGCCATTCACACTGGGGTTAGGTGTTATCTCATTGTTGTTTTGATTTCCATTTCTCTGATGATTAGAGATGTTGAGCATTTTTTTATATGTTTGCAGGCCATTATTCTGTCATCTTTGGAAAAGTTTCTGTTCATTTCCGTTGCCCATTTCTTCATGGGATTGTTTGTTTTTTCTTGTTTATTCTTTTAAATTTTAGATAGATTCTTGTTATTAGACCTTTATCAGAAGTTTAGAGAGCAAATATTTTCTCCCATTCTGTGGGTTTCCTCCCTCCCTCCAATGTGAAGCCTCTGACATTGCTCCTCAGAGGGCACAACCTTGGCTATGCCCACAGTTGCCTTGAGATGGCAGAGGTTTATGGTTTTGGTAGGATTCTCTTTGACCTTCTCTTTCTGTGACCATACACAGATGATGAGCTCCATTACTTGCCACCTGGTTGCTCCATTATTTTCAACAATGCTTAGGCATAAATTGCTTCATAGCCTAGTCCAATCAATTTCAGGCTCCTTTGAAGGGATAGTTCCTGAGTTCTGTGTTTAGTACTTGTTCTGCTTACAGGAGGCTTCTTCCCAGCTGTTTTTTTTTTTTTTTTTGCTGTTTCTCTCCAGCAACCTAGTCAGCTACAGTTTTGTCTATATTTCCAGTGAGTCTACCTCTACCAATCTCCTCCCAATTGCCTTTCATCTACAACTTTCACTGTTTTATGAAAATGCTCTTAGGCTTGAACTTCACACTCTATTACAAATGAAGTCAGTTCCTTGAGGTAGAGATTTGGAGCTCTCTGTTCTACAACCTGCTTCTTCCCCTGGAAAAAATCCCTAAAACATAATTCCTGGGCTTGATGCATGGAAAATGGCACACTTCTCTCTGAGTAACACTCTCATTTCTGCCCACACTGGCCAAAACAAGACATGGCTAAGTCTAAAATTAACGGCCACAGAAAGGGTGAGGATAGGAAGGGTGAAGAACTGGTATCTATCATTTTGCTTTACCATAGGTGTGATGGGGAAAATTTCCTGCCCACAGCCAAGACAACCTCTTGGCTCAGCCAGCATTCTGAATCCAAGTGGCTTTTGATGATTCTTGGCCACATCTACAGATAAGTTGTTATCTTATCTGTAGATGTGGCCCAGAAGCATCAAAAGAGAGCCACCAATGTGTGGCGGAACTCTTATCACCTAGCTCATACTAGGTTACTTACCCATTCAACAAGTATTTATTGAGCATCAACTATGTGCCAAGACCAGTTAGTTATTGGGGATGACACAAAAATCATGAGAAACATAGTCACTGCCCTGATGGAGCTCAAACAAAATTTAAATACAAGAAAATAGACAAATACATACAAGAATTTCAAAGGCAATAAGTGCTGTAAAGGAAGCAAATAATGTGTTTGTACAAAGAATAAATGCAAGGGGGCTTCCTTAGATAAGGTGGTTGACAGCAGCACAATATGAGTCATTTTAAGTACAGCCAGAACTCCTCCAGAGAGGCCGATGAGGAAACCAACCATAATGAAAAGAAGAGAGTAGGGAATATCAGGAGTGGGCATTGAGAAAGTCAGAGGTGGGAAGAGTGAGAAGAAGATCCTGAGCTGGGAGAGAGGTTAGAGAGTGAGGCCACTGCCTCAGAGGCACAGAGAGCAAGCTGAAAGGATGATATCCCAGTACTAAATTTGGAGCTGAGACTTTGTCATCTAACCACCTAGGCTTTGGGGAGAGAAAATATTGTCCAGACAACTCGTTGGGTTTTCCAGATTTGTAGCTGAAACTATAGCACCATCTAAATAGTATGCCTGACACAGGTCAGCCTAGGAAACTCCAAATTCAGATTTATCTACTAATCTGTAAACATTCTTTGAGAATTTAGAGCAATTGCCTCAATCCTGAAAATTTCTTGATTCATTTTCTACTGTATGACAAGAAGCAGAGCACTTTCCATAGAAATCACACATGGAGATTTGGTTGCTTGCCTCCCAACTCCCCAAGATTTAAAAGAATTGCTCTAAGGAGCCTTCATTTCATTTTTATAAAATGAATGGGGCAGGGAGGATGCGTGTTGAGAGTTGTGGTGTCCAAGCTTGAGGAGGGTGAACAGAATGAACATCACAGTGAATGATCTATATTCCAGCAAGCTTGCTCCAGATCAAATGGAAGCAAGTTGTGTACCTGAGTTATGTAGCTTCTATTTCCACCAGGGTTAGTGTGGATAAAAATAGATATTTTATGAATGATATTGTTATGGCCCCTCCCCCATTTAAGCACAAAGTATAATTTTTTAACCCCAACTCAGTGGTGAAGGATTCCCTGTTCTCTTGATTTCTATGCCCAGCTTCATTATCCCAGGCTGTCCCAGTCTCCCAGCTCAGCTGCATGGTTCTCTCTTATTTTCTGCATTCCATCCCCTTTGTCTGTGATCAAAGCAGGACTCCTTACATCCTCCAGCCTAATCCTAGCTGCTGTTCTTCATTTTACATGCTCATTATTTCAGCTGTATTTTCAATGCTCTTTCATTTCCCCTCCTATGAGTCCACCCACATTTCCACCTACAGTGTCTATAATGTTCTTTCTATCTACTGTAGCTTAATAAAATGGAAATTATGCTAATTTTATTCAAACTTTAAAAAGTAAAACCTGTACCATCATTATTCTGCCCCTCTCTGCCTTTTATTTATTCATTTCAAAAGAAAAAGTGTCTAATCATCTAAGAAAATTGTACTTGCATAATGTTAACCACTTTCCAATTTTTCCTTCTAATTAAGTAGATTTTTCTAATTGAGTTTGGGTGGAATAAGAAAATTAACCTTCTGAGTAGATCAATTTCTGATGGACTTAGGGGCCTGGGTCCAGAGAAACTTTGGTGTCAGTTAATGATCTTGGTGCTGGAGAGGCAGTCTGGATGGTCTGCTGCACATGATGGATTGGGGAGGAGGGGCACAATTCCAGAAGACAAGTGTCCAAATCTTTGTACATAATCAAGACCAAGAACCAAGAAGGCTGCTTCCCACATCAAATACAGCCTCCAGTAGGCAAAAGTTCTTTGCTTGCAAATAACCTAGAAGTGAAAAAGTTGATCTTAGTGATTAGAAGAATTTCCTTGTAGGCAGAAACCAGCTTTGTTGAGAAGATACTTGGATAAAGATATATAGAGGGAAGATTGAGTCTCCAGGGCCTGGAGTGCTTAATGAAGGAAGAAGCTACTCCATTAAAAAGAAAACAGGACCAAGGAGAAGGAACTAACTGAGCACTATTTGAGGCAGAGTTTAGGGTAGGAGAGAGCCAGTGGTTAAGCTCAAAGAAGAGACTTAGAGGAGAGATGGTCCTATTGGGAGTCTTCACATAAAATGCTGTATATTATCCAACCTGATTCTTCCCTGTGGCCCCACAAAATCACCTGTGAAATCTAGAATATGTTTGGTATAATTGGGTTTCTTGCAGATGTTGGTTAAGGGGCCAAAAGTGCATCAAATTTAGCTCAGGGAGAAAACACACTCAAGGCTTTTGGATGAGAGCTGCAACTGGCATCTAGATTTATTTTTGTTTCCTGGAAGACGAGTGTTATAATTGTCAAGAAGGCCTTTTAAAAGTCTGGATGTGTAGAGAATGTTATGTTGGGGACTTCATGACTACATAGATTGTGTCTACCCGATGCCAGAACAAATGTGATTATATTCCACTCTGAGAAAAAGTTCATCAATCGCATTAGCTACCTAACATCACAAAATTGAACACACACATATTTCACAGAAATGTTTACATTTTCATGAATTAGGTACAATTTTATATCCTACTCCATCAATCACTTTTGTTCTTCTACACACATTTAGATATGAGACTATTTAACCCAAATATTTCATTTGCCAGATGGAAAAAATAAAGGTAGAGAGATTTGCCTAAAAGCAAGTAGTTAGCTGTTGGCGAAGTGGGGCTAGACTGTGAGATCCTTTAACTCATAGATCTCTTATTAACGCCTGTAAATATTTGCAGTCACTACTTGGTAGAAAAGAAATTCAAAAATGGTATTTAAATGAAGTAAACCCTACAACTCTGTAGAAAATTTAAAAAAGAAAGGAAAAGAAGGGCAGGAGGGAGGAAGAAAAATAGATTTGAAAGGTCTTGCAAATAACTAAAAGCATAGTAAAAGCATTTGATCCAGCAATCCTGCTACTAGATTTCTACTCAAAGGAAAATAATTCATTTTATCAAAAAGATACACATACTCAAATGTTTATTGCAGCACAATTCACAATAGCAAATATGTGGAATCCACCCAAGTGCCCATCAATTTATGAGTGGATTAACAAAATGTGGTATATGTATACCATGGAGTACTAGGTCATAAAAAACTATAAATTAAGCAATTTGGAAGGAACTGGAGACCATTATTCTAAGTGAAGTATCTTAAGAATAGAAAAACAAACACTAAATGTGCGTTCTAATAAATTGGAACTAACTGATGGGCACACGAACACACAGAAGAAAGTAAAAGCCATTGGAAATCAAGCGGTGTGTGTGGGGGAGATGGGGAAGGGCAAAAACCCACCTAATGGCTACAATGAACACTATTTGGGTGATGGGCAATTTATAGCCTGACACAAGCCATGTATCAAACAGATCTGCACCCCCTTAATATTTTGGGAAAAAAAGATCTTGCATGTTTTCACTCTATTCCACTCAAAAACAGTAGGCCGTGGAGTGAGCATAAAATGCAGGATTAGAAATTTCTCTTCTCTTCACCTGTCTCAGATTCTGCTTATCTCTCATGACAGAAGCATATTACCTACTAAGTGGGCATATACTTTTAAAGATATATGTTTTTATAAATAAAAGGTCCACTTAAAGCAAACCAGCTATTTAATTTTATTTTAACATTAAAAGACAATGACACACTCTAATTGTTGGAGGAAAAGCTGTCTGTGTTGTTGAACTCAGTGAGTCAGTCCCATTGTAGCTTCCTCCTAGGGAATGAATGAATGAATGACTCACATATAGATAGGAAATATCAAATACTTAGGAAAGTTTAGAATATAATATGACGTATACCTGTATACCTGACACTTCAATTTAATAGTTACTTTACCATATTGGCTGCATAGTTTTAAATATAAGGTTACCCAACTTTTCCTCCTATCTCCCTCATTCTCTGGAGGTAATTACTATCCTTGAATCACTGTATAACATTCCCATGATATTTCAGGCATTCACTACCTACCTACATATCCATAAACTATATTTTTTGTGTATATTTGAAACAGATGGTTATGGGTTGAATTGTGTCCCCCTAAAATTCATATGTTGAAGTCCTAATCCTCAGTACCTCAAAATGTAAACTTATCTGGAAATAGGGTAATTGCAGATGCAATTAGTTAAGATGAGGTCACACTGGAGTAGGGTGCGCCCCTAATCCAATATGATTGGTATGCTTATAAAAAGAGGAAATTTGGACACAGACACACACAGGGGGAATGCCATGTGAATATCAAAGTGGAGATCTACAAGCTAAGGAATGTCAGAGATTGACAGCAAACCACCAGAAGCTAGGAAAAAGACATGGAACAGATTGTCTCTCACAGCTCTCAGAAAAAAAAACAACTCTGCCGATACCTTGACCTCAGATTTATAGCTTCTAGAACTGTGAGACAATAAATTTCAGTTATTTAAGCCATCAGTTTGTGGTACTTTGTTACAGCAGCCCTGTCAAACTAATATACATAAATACATGGCAGGGTTAAGCAAATATTTTTGTAAAGAGCCTGATAGCAAATATTTTAGGCTTTACAGGTAACATACAATTTCTTTGGCATATATTTCTTATCATTCTTTTCTTTCTTACAACCCATTAAAAAATAAAAACCATTCTAAGTTTGTAAGCCATATAAAAACAGTCTGTGAACCAGATTTGGCCCAAGACAGTGGACCCCTGATATATAGTATCATACTGAACATATCTTTTTGAAAATTGATTGTTTTATTCCATAATATGTTTATGTGATTTTTCCAAGGAACTACAATTCTACTTCCATTCATTTTATGAATTCATAAATAAACACTTAGTAGGATTTTCATTGTGGAAAAAAACTATGGTTTACTTATTCATCATTTTACTGATGGAAAGTTATACTGTTTCTAGTATTCCCCTAGCAAAAATCCCTACCATGTTTTTCAGATGTTGCTATGCAGCAATCGCCTACATGGTATTATATTAAATATATATTAAACTATAGGCAATATATACTATTGCTTTTTATATTTTATTTGATTAGTTAATTTATTTTTGAGAGACAGGAGCTCTCTATCTTGCCCAGATTGGAGTGCAGTGGCTATTCACAGGCATGATCATAGTGCCTCAAACTACTGGCCTCAAGTGACTCTCCCACCTCATCCTCTCCAGTAGCTGGGACCACAGATGCATGCCACTGTGCCTGACTTGCTTTTTATATTATAAACATTTACATATATTACCATTTGGCACATATCCTTTTAAATAATATATTTTCCATATTAATATATGTAAATATAGTTCTTTCACTTTTGCCTGCTGTATAGTGTTTCAATTGTACAGAGAAATGACAGTTCATCCATCAGTTACTTGAATGATAGCAATAGTTCATTTATCAATCTTTCAACAAATAATGATGGAGTGCCCACCATACACTAGACCCTGTTCTAAGTGCTGTGGAAATATTAATAGCAGAGAAAAATACTTTCTTCCCTCAAGGAGCTTACATTCTAGTGGAAAGACAATGAGCAAATAAATATGTATTATACCAGGAAGTAATAAAGGTTGTGGAAAAAAATAATGAAACATGTTTGAGAGCTGGAACCCATTCTACTAAGTGAAGTATCCCAAGAATGGAAAAATAAGCACCACATGTACTCAGCAGCAAATTAGTTTCACTGATCAACACCTAAGTGCCCATATAGGAATAACATTTATCGGGTGTCGGGCAGGTGGGAGGGGGGTGGAGGGGATGGGTATACATAATGAGTGAGATGCGCACCGTCTGAGGGATGGACACACTTGAAGCTCTGACTCGAGTGGGGGGGAAGGGCAACATATGTAACCTAAACATTTGTACCCCCATAATATGCTGAAATATAAAGAAAAGAAAAGAAAAGAAAAGAAAAGAAAACATGTTTGAGAAAGAGAATAAGTTATTTTACATAGAATGATGGGAGAAAGTTACTCAGAAAAGGTAAAATTTATGTACAGACTGAGTGAAATGAATGAAGTTGCTGTGTGCAGGTGCAGGGAGGAGAATTCCAGGCAGAAGGAAAACCAAGTGCAGAGGTGACTTCTCCGTATAGTTTTTGTCTAGCTTTGGTGTCAAGGTTACAATGACTTCACAAATTATTTGAAGGTTTTTCCTTATTTATTTTGGGGGACAGTTTATGCTGGATAGGAGTTATCTGTTACTGAAATATTTACTAGAACTCAGCTCCAAAACTATCTAGGATTTTGCGGGTGGAAATGAAAAGGCTAGTTAAATTGCTTATTGTTTATTGTTTGTATTAGTCAGGGTTCTTCAGAGAAACAAATGTATATCTAAATATAGATATATTTCTATGTCTCCATATATCTATATCTATATTGAGAGAGAGAGAGAGAGAGAGAGAGAGAGAGAGAGAGAGAGAGAGAGAGAGAGCGAGAGAGATTTATTTTAAGGAATTGGCTCATATGATTGTGGAGGCTTGATAAATACAAAATCTGCAGAGTAGGTTGCCAGGCTAGAGACTCAAAGAAAAGTTATAGTTTGAGTCCAAAGGTAGTCTGTTGGCAGAATTCCTTCTTGCTCAGAGGAGGTCACTGTTTGTTCTATGAGGCATTCAACTGATTGGAGGAGGCCTACTCACATTATGGAGGATATATGCTTTACTAAAACGTTAATCTCATCCAAAAAACACCTTCACAGAAACATCAAAAATGTCTAACCAAATCAAGATACCATGGGCCAGCCAAGTTGACACATAAAATTAGCCATCACATTAGTCTATTCAGTTTCCATTAGATTTGAGTTCATTTTGATAAGTTATTGTTTTCTAGCACGTTATTAATTTCTTCAAAGTTTTCAAATTTATTGGTACAAAGTTATCTATTTGAATCATTCTTATGATGCTTAAAGCTCTACTTGTCTGTAAATTAAGTCCTCCTTTTTAGTCCCAACATTTATTTGTGCCTTCATATTATTTTGCCCTAGAGCAATTTGCCACGGGTCTGTTTTATTAGTCTTTCCAAGAATCCATTTCTGTTGATGCCCTATTGTTTTTTGATGTCTATTTTACTAATTTTTGTTTTTATACATCCTGGTTTTTCCTTCTGTTGTGTGTTACTCTGATATATTTTCAAGTTCTTGATTTGAATACAATCATTTCCTTTTTAAAATATATTTTATAATTATGAAATAATTTCTTACAATGAATCTTTATTTCTTTTATTTTTTATTATTGTGAAAGAAAACATACATATAGAAAAGTACATAAAAATGTATGAAGTTTAACAAACAATTATAAAGTACCTTCCAGGTCAGGAATAGAACATTGTTACTGCTTTAAAAGCAGCGCCCCAACCCACCTTGTGCTTTTCAATCAGAACTCCCTATCTCCCAGTGTTAGCCGCTTCCTTGACTTTTGTCATAATTTGATTTCTTTATAGTTTTATCACCTATGTATCTCTATATAATAGAGACATCTCTGTACATCTCTATACATGCATCTCTATACAATATGGTTTAGTTTTGCCTACTTCTGAGTATCATGTAAATAGAATTATAGCACGTATATTCTTTTGTGTCATGCTTCTTTCTCTTAGCTTTATGTTTGTGAGATGAAATATGTTATTTTGTATAGCTGTAGTGTGTTTATTTTTATTGCTTAGTAGGATTCCAGTGTTTGAATATACTATAAAATCTTCTACACTGATGAAGCACATTTGGGTTTTTTCAAGTTGTGCTATTACCAAAGAAAAAAAATACTGCAGTGAACACTCCTGAACTGGTACCCTGGTGCACAAATGCCTGAGGATAAAGTATATATTTTCTTTGTTTTTTTTTTCCCAAATGTTATACTGAGATATAATCTAATACCATACAATTAATCCATTTAAAGTGTACAATTCAAAGACTTTTAGTAGATTCTTTTTTTTTTAATTTCACAATATTATGAGGGTACAAATGTTTTAGTTACATGGATTGTTTTGTACTGCTTGAGACAAATTTATAAGGGTGCCCATCATCCAGATAGTGTATATTGTACCTGTTAGGTGTGATTTCACCCATCCCCTCCTCCCGCCTCCCACCTGCTTGATTTCTGTTGAGTTTTACTTCCATCTATGCACGTGAGTGCTGTTTGGTTAGTCCAAATTTAATAGCGAGTACATGTGGTGTTTGTTTTTCCATTCTTGCAAGACTTCACTAAGGAGAATGCTCTCCAGTTCCATACAGATTGTTACAACAGGTATTAATTCATTTTTTTATGGCTGAGTAGAACTCCATGGTATACACATACCACATTTTATTAATCCACTTATGAATTGATGGGCACTTGGGTTAATCATCTTTGCAATTGTAAGTTATGCTGCAATAAACACTTGACTACATGTGTCTTTTGGATAAATAACTTTTTTCCCCCTTTGGGTAAATACCCAGTAGTGGGATTGCTGGATCCAATGATAAGTCTATGTTTAGTTGTTTGAGGAATCTCCATAATATTTTCCATAGAGATTGTACTAGTTTGTAGTCTCATCAATAGTGTATAAGTGTTCCTTCTCTCTGCATCCATACTAGCATCTATTGTTTCGAGACTTTTTGATAAAAGCCATTCTCACTGTGGTTAAGTGATATGTCACTGTGGTTTTGATTTGCGTTTCCCTGATGATTAGTAATAGTCATCATTTTTTTATATGTTTATTGGCCATTAGTCTGTATTCTTTTGAAAAGCTTCCGTTCATGTCTTTTGCTCACTTTTTAATAGGGTCATTTGATTTTTTTTTCTGATTTGCTTGAGTTCTTTCTAGATTCTGGTTATTATCCCTTTATCGGATATATAGCATGTGCATAATTTCTCCTATTTTGTAGATTGTCTATTTGCTCTGTTGATTGTTTCCTTGGCTGTGCAGAAGCTTTTTAATTTGATCAGGTCCCATTTATTTATATTTGTTGTTGCTGTGATTGCCTTTGGAGTCTTCTTCATGTATTCATTGCCTAGGCTAATAACTAGAGTATGTCCTTCTATTTTCTTCTAGAATTCTTATGATTTCATGTCTTAGGTTTACGTCTATTATCCATCTTGAATTAATTTTAGTGAGTGGCTAGAGATATGTAACCTGTTTCAGTCTTCTACATGTGGCCATCCAACTTACCTAGCACTATTTATTGAGTAGGGTTTCTTTTTCCCCCTTGTATATTGTTGTCTGCTTTGTCAAAGATAAGATGGCAATATGTGGACGGTTTTAAATCTAGCTTCTCTGCTCTATTCCATTAGTCTATGTTTCTATTTTTGTGCTGGTACCATGTTGCTTTGATTAATATAGGTTTGCAGTGTAGCTTAAAGTCTGGAAAAGTAATGTCTCCCAGTTTGTTCTCTTTGCTTAAGGTTGCTTTGGTTATTTGGACTCTTTTCAGGCTCCAAATGAAGCATAGAATTATTTTATCTAGATATGTGAAAAATAACATTGGTAGTTTTACGGAGAATGCATTGAATCTGTAAATCACTTTGGGTAGTATGAACATTTTGACAATGCTGATTTTTCCAATCTGTGAGCACAATATATTTTTTCCATTTGTTTACAATGGCCACAATATCCTTCTTCAGTGTTCATAGTTCTCTTTATAGAGATCTTTGAACTCCTTGGTTAAATATATTGCTAGGTATGTTATTTTCTTTGTAGCTATTGTGAAAGGTACTGAGTCTTTGATTTGATTCTTACCTTGACTGTTGTTGGTGTATAGAAATGCTACTGATTTGTGTACATTGATTTCTGTAACCTGAGACTTTGCTGAATTTATTTATTATTTCCAGGAGTCTCTTGGAAGAATCTTTGGGGTTTTTCAGATATCAGCAATGAGCAATAGTTTGGGCCTCCTCTTTCCTGATTTGGATACTCTTAATTTCTTTCTCTTTCCTAATTGCTGTAGCTGGGACTTCCAGCACTATGATGAATAGAAGTGGTGACAGTTGGCATTATTGTCCTGTTCTAGTTCTAATTGGAAATGTTTTCAACTTTTCCCCATTCAGTATCATGTTGGCTGTGGGTTTGCCATATGTGGCTTTCATAATTTTGTGATATGTTCCATCGACGCCTATTTTGTTAAGAGCTTTTATCATAAAAGGTACTGAATTGTGTCAAATACCTTTCTGAATCTATTGAGATGATCATATTATCTTTGTTTTTGCTTCAGTTTGTGTGGTGAATCACATTTATAGGTTTTAAAATGTTGAACCACCCTTGCATCCCTGGGATGAAGCCCACTTGGTCATGGTAGATTATTTTTTTGATGTGCTGCCGACTTGGTTTGGTAGAATTTTGTTGAGATATTTGCACATATATTCATAAGGGATATTTGTCTATAGTTTTCTTTTTTGCTACATTCTTTCCTGGCTTTGGTGTTAAGGTGATACTGGCTTTGTAGAATGAGTTGGGGAGGATTCTTTCTTTCTCAATGTTATCAAATAATTTCTGTAGTATGGGTCCAAATTCTCCTTTGAAGTTCTGATGAAATTAGGCTGGAAAACCATCTGGTCCAAGAGATTTTTTTGTTGGAAGATTTTTTATTGCTGTTTCAATTTCATTGCTTGTTATTGGTCCATTCAGGATTTCTATTTCTTACTGATTGAGCCTTCGGAGGTTGTGCATTTCCACGAATTTGTCCATTTTCTCTACATTTTCGAGTTTATGTGCATAGACATTTTTATAGAAAGCACAGATGATATTTTATATTTCTGTGGTTTCAGTTGTAATATCTACCTTGTCATTTCTGGTTGATATTACTTTGGTTCTTTATTTTCTATTTCTGGTTAATCTAGTGAAAGGTCTATCAATTTGTATATCTTTTCAAAGAACCATCTTTTTCTTTCATTAATCTTCTGCATTTTTTTGTTTTCAATTTCATTTCGTTCTTCTCTGACCTTAGCTATTTCTTTTCTTATTCTGGGTTTGGGTTTGGTTTGCTCTTCCTTTTCTAGTTCCTTGAGATGATTCATTAGATTGTTCATTTGTGATCTTTATGTCTTTTTGATATAAGCATTTAAGCCTATGAATTTTCACCTTAGGACTCTCTTTTGTTGAATCCCATAGATTTTGATAACTTGTGCCCCTTTTGTCATTTAGTTTGAGTAATCTTTTGATTTCTATTTTAATTTTCTACTTAACTCAATAATCACTGAGCAGTAGTCTGTCTAATTCCCATGACTTTGTGAAGGATTATGTGTTTCCTTTGGACTTGATTTCTAATTTTATCCAACTATGGTCTGAGAAGATACATATATAATTTCTGTTTTTTTTTTTATTTGTTGAGATATGTTTTGTGGCGTAAGATGTGATCAAGCTTAGAGAATGTCCCATCTGCTGATAAGAAGAAGGTATGTTCAATTGTTTGGGGGTAGAATGATCTGTAAATGTCTGTTAGGCCCATATACTCTGGATTCCCATTTAAGTCCAGTGTTTGTTTGTTTTTTCTGTGTGGAGGATCTTTCCAGTTATGTAAGAGGGGTGTTAAAGTCCCTGGCTATTACAATGCTGTTGTTTATCACTTCCTTTAGATCTAGTAGAGTTTGCTCTATGAATCTTGGTGCACCTGTTGTTACATGCATAAATATTTTGGATTGTTATGTCTTCTTGATGAATTGCTCCCTTTACCATTATATAATGCTTATGTTTTTCTTTCTTTAATATTATTGATTTGAAGTCTATGTTATCTGATATGAGAATGGCTACACCAACTTTGTTTTTATTTCCATTTGCATGGAATACATTTTTCCATCTATTCATCATGCATTTGAATGAACCCCTGTTGGTTAGATGTGTTTCCTGGAGACAGCAGATTCTTGGCTTGTATTTCTTTATCCAATCAGCCTGCCTACGTCTCTTGAGTGGGGAATTCAAGCCATCCATCTTTATTGAAAGAATTGGTAAGTGGGATGCATTTCTGTTCATCCTGTTGGGTAAAACTTTATTGCTTTGTTTTACCTCTGGAGCTATTATCATATATGGACTCTGAGCGTTAGCTTTTGGGTGATTTTACACTGGTGGGTTTCTATTGTGCTGATTCATGTATCACACAGATCTGAATAAATCCTGCAGGGCTGGTCTAGTCTTGATATATTCCATCAGTGTTTGCTTTCTCAAAAAGTCTTTATTTCTTCCTCATATAAGAAACTTAGTTTTGCAAGATATAAGATTCTAGGCTGGCCATTATTCTATTTAAGGAGACTGAGGATGGGGTTCAATCCCTTCTGCCTTTTAAGTTCTCTGTTGAAAAGTCTGCAGTTAGTTTTATGGGTTTTCTTTTGTAAGTTACTGGATGTTTTCACCTTATGGCTCACAGGAGTTCCTTTTTCATGTTGACTGTGGCCAGCCTGATGACTATGTGTCTTGGTGGTGATTGCCTCTTTGTGATGAATCTTCCAGGTGTTCACTGAGTTTCTTGTACCTACCTATCTAAATAGCAATACCAGGGAAATTTACCTCAATTATTCCCTCAAAGAGGTTTTCCAACCCTTGTGTGTTTTCCTCTTCACCCTCAAAGATGCCTATGATTCTTATGCTTGGCCTCCTTACATAATCCCATATTTATTGTAGACTTTGTTCACTTCTCTTATTTCTCTGTTCTTTATGTTTGACTGACTCCAATTCAAAGCTGCTGTATTCAAGCTCTGAAATTCTTTATTCTGCCTGGTGTAGTCTATTCTTAAAACTTTCCACTGTGTTTTGTATTTTCCTGAATGAATTTTTCATCCCCAGAAGTTCTATTTGATTTTATTAAATAATTCACTTTCTTTAGTGCATTTTGCATTCATCTCCAGTATTGTTCTTGGGGTTTCTTTGTGTTGGTTTTTCATTTTTTCTTGTAGTTCATTGAGCTTTCTTATAATCCAAATTTGGAATTGTTTATGTGTCTTTCTGATATTTACATTTTTTTAATTATCAATTGTTAGAGTTGTTGTTTCCTTTTATGGGTTACATTTTGCTCTGATTTTCCACACTGTTGCAGTTCTTTTGTTGATTCTTTCTCATCTGGCCTCTCAATCCAGTCCTGGGCATACTAGGCCTGCTTGTTGGCCTGTCCTTGGGTCTCCCAAGATCAATCCCTGATCATACCAGGGAGAAGAGTGCTGGTCCCAAGTTGCCTATGGGGTGTTCAAGCAGATTTGATGATCCTCTCATGTTGCCTCTGTCTTGCTGCCTTCACTTTTTCCCAGAAGTGTGAATTGGGTTGGGCCCTCCAACTTGATCTCCAATATGGAAGTTGGCATTTGTATGAATCAGCAACGCCCTGTTTAGTTGAGTCAGGTGACACTGCCATGAGCTATAGAGTTGTTCTCCCTGTCATCATTTGATGTTTGTATAAAAGAGCCAGCTGCCGAGATGTTCCTTCGTGCCTGTGGCAGACTCTGGTCCCCCAGGTCAAGTGCTTGAGTGCCCCAAGCTTTAGGAGAGACCCTGTAGCTCTCAGGAGTTTGCTTGATTTCCACTATCATGGAGGTGGAGGGAAGAACAAGGCAGTTTGTGGCTAGATTGTGAGAGCCCGAAAGGCTTTGAAAAGCCTCCATAGGGCTCAGAAGTTGCTTTCCCAGCCACTAGAGGGATCTGCTGATATGAGAGTCAGGACAAGCTCTCCAAACAGGGAGGGCTGTTCATGGCATAAGGCCCTAAATACTTGAGTTCTAAGGCCCTGGGCTGGAATTTTTCTGTCCTTCTCTAGTGGTGCAGTTTTTCTGTGGGGAGTCAAGGCACTCCCCCAACTTGCCAAAACTTGGGCCCTCACAGCATACTCCTGCAAGTTCAGTCCACATGTGCTCTCTAACCACCTGAGCCCAGCTCTCAAATCTCCCTCCAGTCTGTGTGTCTGACCCCTAGGGTTCATCTCTGTGAAACACCAGCAGACAGAGACATCCGATATTTTGCACCCCTGTTCCACTACCAGTCCTTGAAGGAAGAGTTATGTGCCCTGCTATCTGTGGGGACCTCTGCCTGTAACACATGCCTGCTGGAGAGAAATGGCCACTTGAGAACTCAGCTGAATCTGCTCTCCCTGTTGTAATTAGTGGAGAGAGGGGTGACAGTACCCAGTCAGTCTGCACGTCTGAATGCAAGGTGTTCATTTGCCATGGAACTAGGGGCTAGGCTATTCCTCTCCAAATGCTACACCCTTATGCCATATGGTGGTTTGCCAGCGGGGGGCATGGATGCCCTCCCAGATCCCTGTTCCTCAGCACCTGACTACTCTCTCCCGTCAGATATGTCTGTGTGGGCTTCCTTGCCGCCGAAGTCCAGCTCCCAGTCTTCTCTGCACCTCGCTTATGTTGGGGTGCACCAGGACTGCCTTACTTATTTGAGCTCCCAGTGTGACCCCACAAAACTCTGGTGGGTGGGAGGTTCCCAAATTGTGCACCTCTGTTCACCACAAGTCCTCAAGGGAATAGGTATGGGTCCCTCTCTCTGAGGAGAACCCAACTCAGGATGTCACCTGCCCGAGAGAAGCAGCTATTTGAAAACTTTTGGGCTCAAACTATGCTCATAGTTGTAATTGGTAGGGGAGGGACTGCATTTCCAAGTCAGCCTGAGCTCAGACTGCTTTCTCAGTTGCAGTGGATGATTGAGGTTCCAGAAAGGAATTGTCTGCATGGGAGAAGGCTGGTATTTTGGCCTCTGGTGGTACTCTCCCAGGGGGTGCCCCTCACAGACTCCCCAAACTCCTGGGACTCACTAGCTCACACCACTATTCTGTATTTGCCACTGTGCCTGTGTTTGTGGATGGTGGAAAAGCCTTCAGTAAACTTAGTGTTCCACTGTTCACTGAGGGCACTTATAATAAGGAGGGAAATTCCCCCTTACCCTTTTGCTGAGCTCCAAGCCTCTCTGGGTGTGATACTCACTGATATCTTCTCCTTTTTATCTTATTCTTTCTTGGCTCTACAGTTTTCTCTGTGGGTCCCAGCAATCTCTGACTTCTCTTTCTGTGATCCACACCTGATCTGTGACTCTTATCCCCCTCCTCTGTCCAATATCCTGTCTTCCTGCAGGAACGGCATGACAAGCTATGTCTCTAGTTGGCTGTCTTGGACATATCATATTGAAGGTATATATTTTAACCTCATTAGATAGTGTCAAAACTTTTGAAAAGTAATTATACAAATTTACACTCCCATCAGCAGCATATGATATTTCCCATTTTACCAGATTCTCACCAATGCTTGATGTCAGACTTTATAATTTTTGGAACTGTGGAGTTTATGAATTGATATTTCATTATGGTTTTCCATGATTGCTAATGATGTTGATAATTTTTCCCTTATGTTATTGGTTATTTGGATTTGCTCTTATGGGAAGAAAAAGCATTTTCTTGTTTGTTTGATTTTTATTCATGTTCAGGAGTTATTTTTATATTCTGGATGTAAGCCCTTTTATTACATCATGTTCTTGCCTTATTGCACTGGTTAAGACTTCCACTATTATGTTGACTATCAAGGGTGACAGTGTTTATTCTTGTTTCTGATCTTAGGGATATATTATTTAATCTTTCAATATTCAGTAAGAAGTTACTTATAGGTGTTTTGTAGATGCCCTTTATCAACTTGAGGAAGTTTCCCTCTATTACTACTTTGATAAGATTTTTTAAAAAATAATGAATGAGTATTGAATTTTGTCAAATGCTCTTTCTGTCTCAATTGATATGATCATGTGATTTTTCTTCTTTACCCTGTTAATATACTGGATTACATTCCTGATTCTTTGAATATCTTGTACTTCTTTTTTTGGTAACTGAACATTTTAGATAATATATTTTAGTCACTCTAGATAGTGTCCCCTCTGGGTGTGTTATTGTTGCTTGCTTATTTACTTATTTAGTGAGTAGCTGAATTATTTTGGTGAAATCTAATTTCCCTGAAAGAGTGTTGGCTGGGCATAAGAAGGCAGTCCCACCTCTGCACTGCACTCACCCAGAACTTAGCCTCCACAACAGGTAGCTGGGATGCAACAGGTATCTGTAGCCCTTAATCAGGAGCTGAGGGGAGAGAGAACTCTGTATTCTTGGCCACACCTGGCCAGAGTGGGGTTTCCATCACTCTGGGCTGGAAGTCGGAAGGGAAGGGATGGGTTGTGGTTCAAATGTCACAGATTCTTGCTGTTCTTACCAAGTTTTAGTATATTTTCCTGAATGAATATTTCCTCATTTGCTGTATGCAATTAGAACGATTTTCACTGACTTTAAATGATCATTATAAAATATTTTTTTTAGTCAGTTTCACCATGGAATGTATCCATGGGATCTCTTATGTTGCTATTCCAGAAGTAGAACTTCTCCCTTATTTTTTGATTTCTTTATAATCCTTTACTTTCTTATGATCACAAATATCCATTTAAAAGGTTGTTTGTCACATTTTATTTGATATTTCAAGATTGTCAGGAACAGCTGTATGTTTTCTGTCTCCAATTTGTCCTTCAAAACACACTTCAAATATCACCTTCTGTGAAGTTCTCCTTCATCCAGATAACCAAGGAGAGTCTCCTCCCTCTGTTTTCATGATTCTTTTATTATCTAACATTATACTGTAATTAAATTACTTGTATATATGACTCTGATTCAAATATAAGTTCCTTGAAGGTAAGAAAAATATGTTTTATTCTAATATTTAAGTGTTTTAGTACCTAGTAAAGACTTTGGCATATAGTAAAGAACTCAATTAATATTTGTAAAGTTAATCAGTAACTTAATTAGTTGTATTGGGTGTGCAGTTAGAGGGCTACTTCAGTTGTCTAAATAATATATGATGAAGGTCTGAACCAGATCAGCAATTTATTTAGGAAGGTAATATCATAGTGCAGTTGACCCTTGAACAATGTGGGAGTTAGGGGTTTTACCCTCCACAGTCAAAAATTCACATATAACTTTTGACTCCCGATAAAACTTAACTACTAATAACCTACTTTTGACCAGAAGCCTTACTGATAACACAGTCACAGTCAATGAACATATACTTTATATGTTATATATTATATATACTGTATTTTTATAATAAAATAACCTAGAGAAATAAAATGTTATTAATAACAAGAAAGTCATAAGGAAGAGAAAATATCTTTAATATTTATAAAGTGAAAAAGGGGATCATCATAAAGGTCTTCATCCTCATCACCTTTATGTTGAATAGGCTAAAAAGGAAAAGAAAGGTTGGTCTAGCTTTCTCAAGGTGGCAGAAGTTGAAGAGGTGGAGGAGGTAGAAGGGGAGGCAGGAGAGGCAAGAACATTTGGTGTAACTTTATGAAAATATATCATAATTTCTGTATGACTTTTTAAAAATTTTCTTTAAAAATGTTTCTATATATTACCAATTCTTCTTCCACCATTTGCTTTAGTTTCAGTGCCCATATCTTAGAAGTGGCCATATCATAAAAGAAGTCAATAGCATTCTTGAATAATCAGACTCCTTCTGCCAGATTGTCCAATGTCAATTTATTTTCCAGCACTGCTTCTACTTCTACATCTTCTTCCTCATCATCTGACACTGGTTTGGAAGCACTTGTCTCCATTAAGTCATCTTCTTATAATTCCTCTGATGTGGTGTCTATTAGTTATTGCATTTCTCCAAGAAGCATATCTTGAAACCCTTCACCCTCTACCTTTTTTGCCATATTCACAATATCTTCTATGATTTCTTTGATTGCATCTGTCATAAGTCTTGTGAAGTTATGCACAACATATTGGACACAGTTTTTTTCCAGCAGGAATTTATTGTTTTGGGCTTGATGGCTTTCACAGCTTATTCTATAACAATGGTGGCATCTTTAAAGGTGCAATCCTTCAAAAATTTCATGATATCGTCTCTAGTGGGATTCTCCTCCACAGCACTGACAAGCATTTCCATAGATTACTGTGTGTAATGAGCCTCACAGGTTCTTATTACCACCTATCTAGAGGCTGAATTAGAGACATTGTGTTTGGGGGCAAGTAGACCACTTTGATGTTTATGGTTTTGAACTCCTGGGGTTCTGGGTGGCCAGGGGCATTGTCCAATATCAAAAGAATTTTAAATGGCAGTCTCTTATTGGAAATGTACTTCCTGATTTTAGAGACAAAGCATTGATGCAACCAATCCAGAAAAAAATATTCTCATTGTCCAGGCCTTCTTCTTGTACAACCAGAAGACTGGTAGCTGCTGTTCATCTTTTCACTTCAAGGCTTTAGGTTAGGCAGCTTTATGGATAAGGGCAGTCCCGATCATAAACCCAACTGCATTTTCATAAAACAGTAGAGTTAGCCTTTCCCTTCCTGCCTTAAATTGGTGCTCACTTCTTTTCCTTACTAATGAATGTCCTTTGTGGATTTTTTTTCCAGAATAAGACACTTTCATCTGCATTAACAACCTGTTCAGGCAGATATTCTTTATCCTCAATGATTTTCTTAATAGCATCTGGGAACTCAACTGCTTGCCTCTTGATTGGCAGAAGCTGCTGCTCTTATTATATATTTTTTTCTCTTTTATTTATTTATTTATTTTTTAATTAATTAATTTATTTTTTTTAATTATTATTTTTATTTCGGCATATGATGGGGATACAGATTTTAAGGTTTCAATAACTGCCCTTTCCCCCCCTCCCCCCACAAGTCTGAGTCTCCAGCATAACCATCCCCCAGACGGTGCAATTCTCACTCATTATATATGTATCTACCCATCCCCCCCCGTCCCCCTGTCCAATACACTATTATTGTAGTACCTATGTGTCCACTTAGGTGCTGCTCATTTAATACCAGTTTGCTGGTGAGTATATGTGGTTCTTGTTTTTCCATTCTTGGGATACTTCACTTAGTAGTATGGGTTCCAGCTCTAACCAGGAAAATATTAGATGTGCTATATCACCATTGTTTCTTAGAGCTGAATAGTACTCCATGGTAT